>CM063588.1:11962682-11990587 GCA_032356905.1 Salix exigua | reverse complement strand
AACCCATTCAAAGTGATTGCTTCGGAGAGTATATATATATATATATATATATATATATATATATATATATATATATATATATATATATATATATATAAATGTATAATTCCTGTGGCCTTTTTACTGTAGCTCCGGCATGTAGCTTGTAATAGTGTATTTTTGGGTCGGTTCGGTTCTTGGTTCGTTCGGTTTGGTTGGTTTGTCAGTTTTCCTATTTTTTTTTTATCATTTTTTCCCAGTGACATAGCGCTTTTAGCCATTGAAAAAAACAAAAAAACCGGTTATAGGTGGAGGGGCTCCGCAGTAATTGCACAATTTCGGATCGGACCGGTCCGGTCCGCCTACCATTTCAATATTTAATAGTTTTTTGGAAATTGCTAATTACCGGTATAGCCCCTAATAAGATAAAATTGTTGACTTACGCACAGGGCTACACCGGTAATTGACCATTATTTTTTTTTAAAAAAATTCATTTTACTATCGTTCCGTCTCACACCCTCTTTAAGTGGCGCATGCGTGGTGATAGAGTCACCAGAGATGGTCTTCCGGCGTCTCAGTCGATGCGCTTCCGCTTAGTCTTCCTCCTAGCATGACGTGTTTTGTCCTCCGACACATGTGGATATGGTGGTGGCCGGTTAAAGCCGCTGCAACCGTTTCTCTCTCTCCTGCACGTAAAAATGCAGGAGAGTCCCCCAGTTGTTATGTTTTTTTCACTTCAGTCCCTGTACTTTTATTTTTGTTTATGGTTCTGATTTTTGTTATATAAGTTTTGATTTAGTTCGATTGGGTGATTTGATTGAAATTAATTGAATGCTTAATTTTCACTTCGATCCTTCTTTTAATTTTTGGATTGAGTTTAAATAACTCAATCATTTCGGCACAACAGTTTTATTTTTGCAATTTTGTCATTTAATTGAAATTAATAATATATTTGTTTTTCATTTCGGTTCTTATACTTTTAATTTTGGATTTTAATCCCTTAATATTTGATTTTCCTTTCAGGCCTTATACTTTTAATGTTTTTTTTAATCCCTTGGTTTCTTTTTATGATTTAAATTTTCTTAAAGTTTTTATGGTTTTTTTAGTCTTTCATTTATTTTATTTTTTTCATCATTATTATTATTAATAATTTAATTATTTTTCTTACTTACTCTTTTATTAATGTTTTTTTGTTATTTCTTCATCGGGATAATTTGATAATTTCTGTTTTGTTTTGGTAGTGATAACAATGATAGTTTTTATTTTTGTTTTATTCTTTTGTTTGATCTTCTCTTTAAGTTTTTAGGATTTTTTTTCCTTCCATTTTTTTACTTTCATTATTAACACAAAAATAAAATAAATAAATGAAAATAATGATGATGATGATGATGATGATGATGATGATGATGATGATGATGATGATGATAAATTAATTGTTTTTCTTGATTGCTCTTTTGTTAATGTTTTTGAGGGTTTTTTTTCTCGGGATAATTTGATAATTTTTATTGTTTTTGCAGTGATAGCAACTATAGTTTTTGTTTTTATTTTATTCTTTTGTTTGATTTTTTGTTGGAGTTTTTAAGATTTTTTTTCTTCCATTTTGTTCCTTTCATTATTAAGAAAACAAAAACAAAACAAACAAACAAACAAACAAACAAACAAACAAACAAACAAACAAACAATAATAATAATAATAATAATAATAATAATAATAATAATAATAATAATAATAATAATATAATTGTTTTTCTTACTTACTCTTTTGTTAATATTTTTTAGGTTTTTTTTTTCTCTCTGAACAATTTGATAGTTTTTATTGTGTTGATAGTGATAACAATGATAATTTTTAGTTTTTATTGTATTTTTTTTGTTTGATCTTTTTTTTTTGTAGTTTTTACAATTTTTTTAATATTTCATTTATTTATTTATTCTTTAATGATAATAATGATAATAAAATCAATAATAATAATAATAATAATATTTTAATTATTTTTCTTGCTTGCTATTTTGTTCATGCTTTTTATTTTTTTTTCTCGGTATAATTTGATATTTTTTATTGTTTTGATAGTAACAACAACAATAATTTTAGATGTTATGACTCTGATATTGCTATTTTTATAATATTTTAAATTAATATTGCTTCCATTTCCTCTTTATTATTTTTATTTTCTCTTTGTATTAAATGATTTTTATAATTTTATTACCTGCACAATAATAATTTTAGTGATTAATTTTTTTCTTATAAATATATTTTACTATTTTTTTAATGTTAGTTTGCGCTCTTTATTGATCTTTTATGACACAATATCTACATTCTAAAATATGTAATCTATGTTTGCATAACAAACTCTATTTACAATTTTATATATTTTATCTCTTAATCTATAACTTTTAGTTAGTTATATCATATAAATTTATCATTGTGAATTTAATTATGTTAAATTATATACACAAGAATACCCGTGGCAACGCGCGGGGTCACTTAGCTAGTATATATATATATTATGGATTTGGAAAATGACCGATGGTCAAAACCACATCTCTTGAATTTGCTTCCTTTGCAAGCTAACTAATGGCTAAGCCTTGTCGGAATCATATTTCCAGGCAGTTTCCTGCCCAATATTTAATCCTTAATCTTAGAGAGTAAAGGCATTCGGTTTAAATGGGAAAATCATCCTAGCTAATCAATAAAATAAACACCAATAATAATCCTAGTAGCCAATCCTTACAAAAAACAAAAACCCAGAATATACATCAGTTCCTACGTCAAAACCTCGACATGATGATGATGATGATGAGGTTAATATGTGAAATGAGAATTGATTATTCTGCTGATACCATTTTATGGGAGAGTGACGGCACCAAAGTTGATGACAGATCACCAATCTGTAGCCAATTCGCATATCATTCTCAACCCTATCTTGCATCAACTAGTACCTTTCGTGCTTTGTTGGACTTTTATTTCAACATGTTTTTTGTTGTTTTTTTGTTTTAAATTATATTTTTATTGAAAATAAATTTTTTAAAATAAAAAATATAATGTTTTACTCATTCAATAAAAAATAACTTTTACCACAATTGAATCAATAACAATTCTTCGAATAGAGGGAATTTCAAGAAATTCACATGGTGGATATATTCCGTCGAAAACGAGATCATGAAATTATTAATATATATATATATATATATATATATATATATATAATACTTGTTTCATGCAAAATAGATTCAATAAACACATTAATGCAGTTGAGAAATACCAATCAATACCGTGTGCTGATGAATAACTAAGTAAATTAAGTATAGTCAAGCATAATGATTAGTTAGATAGCCAAAGTTAAATGGGGAAATCATCCATCGGTCCATTCTGATCTACGACAAGTTTTTGATAAAAACAATCCTTCTTAATCTAACTAAACTAGCTTAAATCATCTGAGATGAGAGTTAATTTGTTCATATTCCTAACGAATTAATACAACAGAAGAAACAAAGGGAAAGAAATAAAAAAAATGAAGGGAATAATTATGGATATTGGAAATTTTTAAAAACATATTTTAATATCAGTGCATTGAAAATCAAAAAAAAAATTCTGAGTTTTTTTTCTTTAATTTTTTTTTTAAAATTATTTTAATGGATTGATATTAACTATTACCATCATGTTTTCAACCAGCCATTCTTGTAGACGTTTGATTCAACAATGTCTTCGGTTGAATAATTATATTCAACATAATAATGCAGGCTACAGAACTGTTTCGAATAATCAATTCAAGCAAATTTTCTGACCAAGAAGCTAAGACCATCTCGAATGAATCCAAAAACAACCTACTACAAGTCTAAAGGTGATGCTAACTCTGATAATGTGATCTCATCGACAGGAACAGCTGTTGCTTCCAGGAAACCACGCTCACCTCGGCCTTAGTGGCTAAGGCAGTCTATCACCTAAGGACTAGTAAACAGTGAGCATATGAACTTTGACCGAAGATGGTCTTCTCAGTATATATATGACTCGAGGTTTACATTTGTTGCTTTCCATACTAAATAGCACAGCTTAATACAGTGCCAGACAGAATTTAAGATTACAATCGAAGCCGCCGGGAGTGATACTATGGCTAGCTCGTCGAGCGACTGGGCGCAACTCTATGAACAAGCCGATTTTCATGGACAGGCGCCAGTACCTTCCATTGGATTCTCAGATGCCACCAGTGTTGCAACCAGTGGTTCATCGGATATCATAAATCCAACCAGTTCAATTACATCAAGCGCTGGTGATCAGACGTTGACCCCTAAAGGTTGCGGGTCGAAGCCAATCAGAAGGAGGTCTAGAGCTTCCAAGAAGGCGCCAACCACCCTGCTCAATGCCAGCTCCGCCAATTTTAGAGCCCTGGTGCAACAATTCACTGGCTGTTCTAGTCCTCCCAACTCTTTCGGGAGCCAAAAGGGTCCGATCAACTTGAATTTTGGACTCGGGAGTGCACAGAATCGAAACTATGCGACCGCAGAGATGGCATCTTTTGACAGCATTTACTATCACGGGCAATCTCAGATGCAAGAACGACAGCAACAGACGGAAAACGCTCATCAACTGCCGCAGGACCAAGGATCACTCGATCATCTTCCTGACAGGAATGCTTACTTCTCAATGACTAGCGACCTTGGACCTAGTTTATACAGGCCAGCTGATGACGGGCTTTTCAATATGGACGATATTGCTTTGCAGGAGCTTGCTAAGGAGTCTTTCTCCGATGATAACATGAATAATATTGATTGCTTTTAGGGTTAGTTGTTAACCATACATATCCAGGTGCGGTTTTGCTCGTATAATCTCCTCTTACAGCTATTTTGTATGTTTATCCATCAATTTCACAGGCATGTATGCAATAAGCTCATCAGTGAGATGCTGCTGATGACTTTCCTTTAAGATGGAACGTTTTTCCAGGTGAAAATGGTTGTTTTAGGTTCCAAAACTCGATTCAGTGATGGCGTAGAAGATTTGCTGCAGGTAATAATACAAGACTTTTCGTCTATTTATTTATTTATTTACAAAAATAGGATGGATGTGTTATTATCTGACTATTTAGAAAATAAATATCAAGAATACCAGGCTTGTAAGCCCACTGTCCCAGGGTCACACCCTTGCCTTTTTCTATACACCTCTTTAGTTTTTTTTAATTAAGCTTAATCATAAATAAAAATTAGAATTATTATAAAATATTATTATATTAAATATCATTCTATTTTTCCTTAGTTTTCAAAAAAATCAAAAATATTTTTTTATAATATTAACGATCACTTTGTTAATTATTATATATAAACAAAATTTATATTTAAAAAAACAATTGTGAATAGTTATATTTAATTAAAATAAGATTTATTATTTTAGCATATAAAATATCAAAACATGATTGTCAATGTTTTCTTAGATAGTTATATATATATATATATATAAATTGTTTTGATAAAAAAAAAGTTTCATTTTTAAGAAAATATATTATAGATTCAAGAGATAGTTTATCCTACTTATTTTAAATTATTGAAGGTTTTATAAGATTTAAAATTATTCCACTAATAAAAATATATTTTAATAAAAAAATAAAAAAATAATTTATTGATTAAATTATATTTACTCATAGAATTAACTGTTTTCCATTGATAATGTTTTTTTTTGCAACGGCCACACAAACATAAACCTTTCGTCAGTAAAACCCTTGTCAATAATTTTTTTAGTCAGTGATTCCCTCGATATTGAATATACCAATGGAAACACAGACAATATTTCCATCAGTATATTATACCGATGATAGTGTTGGTATATTGGTGATTCCATCAGTATTGTCGTAATCAATTTTGGGTTACTCCCCAAAATAAAATAAAATGACAAAACTAAAATAAAAGGAGCCGGCGTGGGTAAAAAAAATCAATTTAGAAATTTTGGTTGTTTTCACAAGTTCAATCATATCTCTTTTGTTCCAAAAATAGAGGAAAATACAGATTTAAGGCAAAACTAATTTATTGTTGGATAAATCCGTGAAAAAATTAAGTTGAATGACATAATTATATTTTTATGGGTTGATTCGATTTAATCGTCAACCAATTTAAAGTTTAATTATGATCGGGATCCAATTGAAGGATTTAATTAAGTGCAATGACTTAATTATACTTTAAATTGGTCAAATTAATTTTTTTAAGAGCTTAGTCAATGAGAAATCAAGTTCTTGAATTTAATTTTAGGTCAATTGATGAGAATGGAATTTTTGGAGACCGATTGAATGTTTTAGTCAATTATGCGAAATCAGGGACTGAATTGAACAAATTGAAAATCTAATGGTCAATTAAGGGTTAAATCACGCAAATCAGAAACCAGAGACCAAAATAAAAAAGACGCGCACATTTAAGGTTGCTGTTGAAATTTTGACGGGGATACAATTGCATAAAATTAAAAGTTTAAAAGTAATTGGGGGTGCAATTGAACCAATCAAACATTGGAGGACTAAATTGCAAAGCCAAAACATTGCAGAGCACACTGCCTCTACAACCCATGGCCTCTGCAAATTTGTAGAGACACCCTCTGCAATGAATTTGCAGAGGAAGCAGAGGCAGTAACCTCATATGCATGAGAATTGCCTTTGCCCTATAAATAAGAGAAGACAAACAGAAAGAAAGGAGATAAAAAAGGTTACGTGAAAAACAAAAAAGAAAGAAAAAAGAAAGAAACCAGTAAAGAACGATAGGAAAACAGAGAAGGAGTTCTGAAAATTTTCAAAGAAAAGAAACGAAAGAAGAAGGGGAAGATCAAACAAAATAATACCATCATTTTCATATTCCTTGGCGTCAGCTCTCCCTCTCTCTCTCTCTCCTGTTCCACAGCCCCTTTCTCTTTATATACTCATGCTAGCTCTCTCTCTTTCTCTCCACCGTTCAACCTAGTCAAACACCCTCACACCACCTCGCCATCACCAGAAACCTCCCCTCCACACTAGCAACCCAGCCGTAGTCTCTGTTGATGCAAAGGCAGAATACCCCCCAGCGACTGTAATGCCACCGTGCACCTTTAGGAGCTCCCTCCAGCCACCACAGGCCACCATTGACGACACCACCATGACAGGGACCATCACCAGGACCTCTTCTACTCAACGATACTAACAGGTACATGTTTTGTCACACTCGAAAATCTATTATTCATCATCTCCCTTGCCACTGCATGTGAGCAGCGGGACGCAATTTGAGTCCCCCTATTCACATGGGCTGAGATGAGATGGGTCGGGCTTTGTGCCCGACCTAATATCTAAGGGAGCTAGGCCTAGCCCATGCAAGAGTGGGCTATCAGCCCAGCCCATCAGGCTGGAAAGCCCACCCCAAACACATTTTGGCTTCCAGCCCGCACCCTGGCTGCGGTTCCAGCCTGTGAGGACTGGAAGCCTAACCCATAATTTTTTGGGCTTCCAGCCCATGAGGACTAGAAGCCCAACCCACAATTATTTGGGTTTCCAGCCCGTACCCTGTTTGGGCTTCCAGCCCGTGAAGGCTAGAAGCCAAGCCCATTCAGGTAGGGCTATCAGCCCACTATGGCTGATAGCCCTACCCAAAAATAAAAAAAAACAATAAAAAATTAAAAAAAATACAAGTTAAAAAAATATTTTGTTTTTGTTTTTTGACTACTATTATTATTACAAAAAATGTATTTATTTTGTGGATACGGCCAAATTCCATGATTTTTCCATACATATTTTTTGTAAAAATTATGTTGCATCTTTCTCATATTTTGAAACGAAAATTGAATATCATAACCGGTTTATGATTATCCGTTGGAATTTGTCCAAAATATCAAAAATAATTATAAATATTTTTGTATCATCTATTAGGGTGTAAATTTACATTTTAAAGTATACCTGCGGATAAAAAAAGATCTTACTAAGATGTAAAATTACATTGTATACTACGTCTGTTGATAAAAAAGATTTTTACTACGGTGTAAAATTACATTGTAAAGTACATCCATAAATAAAAAAAGAGAGACTCATAACTGTGGTGTAAAATTACATAGTAAAGTACACTCGCAGACACAAAAAAAATGTTTTTTTAAATGTAATGTAAAAAATAAACATAGAAAAAAAACAATCAAACAACAATGCAGCTTACCTTAGGTAGAGTGCACTGGGGGTTATGCGTCTTTCCCTTACATAACAAGTCCTCTTACCCAAGACTCTCGCAGACCAATAGGTTTCCTGGTGATCGTAATACTAGGTAGCGACTTCTAATAATTATATTCGTAAATGTTATGGCTATAAAACAACTTCATTTTCACCATGCACCATTGTCTCTCCTAAATTAGGTGATGGCGGGACGCGAAGCACGTAAAAAAAATAGTAATCGCGACAAGTATCATTATGTAGGTATAGTCATTGATAATAGTGACATTTCAAATAATTATAGTTTAACTCTCTGGAAAGTACTGACGGAGAGTCCCTTCACTACTACTTTTTTCTTCCAAAAAACTAAATTAAAAACATATTTTTTTCAATAATATAAAAAATAAATTAGAAATCAATATATATTAAATTAGTTCAAAATTTAAATATTTGTTACAAATTATCAAAATTTTAACATTTAAAACCCAAATATAAAAAAATTAAAATAGAGGTGGCGCTGAAGAAGGTTGGCTGAGACCTGGGACGTAAAAGGAGGAGCACATGGATCACCACATCTATATAACCATTTGCCGCAGTGTGGCATTTTAGCACAAAGTCATGTCGTGTCATCACACAATTTATTGACTAAAGCGCCTCGAACTTTGGAGTTTGTGCGAACATAACTGATTTTAAAGGTGTTCCAACAATCAAAACACTATGGGCTAACCACAAATTCTCAGTTATAGTGTTACTGGATTTGTATACCTGATTTCTATTGGGTTTATTTGATGATTCTCCATATCAAAATCTGAATGGGTCAAATGTCCCCATATTTCTCCTTCAAGCAACTATTATATGTTTCGTAGATTTTTTTTATATAAAAAAGTAAGAAAAAGTCCAATGAAGTAATAGCTTCATAAAAAGAAATTGAAGATTACCAATATACCATGAATTGATGAATGTGATTGTCCATAAATTGCTGTTACACTTTTTTTTGGCAGCCTCTACTCCGCACATGCATCTCAATAAAAAGTTTCATTAGTAATGGATCACATCCAACACTCGTAACCTACAAGAAAAAAACATTGTCTGTTACAAATATTGAGAAAAAATTATAATATGTAATTAAAAAAAAATATCATCCATTTCTTGTTGTTACACTCTTTTTTGGAAGTCTCTACTCCACACATGCATCTCAACAAAAAGCTTCATCGATAATGGATCGCATCCAAGACTCTAACCTACAGGAAAAAAACATTGTCTGTTACAAATATTTAGAAAAAAAATTATAATATACAATTAAAAAAAATGTCATAGCATGAAGTTGCCGACGAGTGTGGTAACATAACCTAGAAAACACCATTTCTAATTTTTCACACCAGAATGTGAGTATTGAGTGATATGTTCACATTAAATGCTTAATGTAATCTATCCATATTACCTTTGAGATGCATGATGATCTAGATTTCTTCTAGACTACCATGTTCTTCAAGTTTGGAAGCTGTATAGTTTTTTGTTTTCTTATACATCTCATGCCAGAAATCACACACACACACACACATATATATATACACACACACACACACACATATATATATACACATATATAAATATGTATATATATATATATATTCATGGGTATATATATACATATTTATATACACATATATAAATATGTATATATATATATATAAATATTCATGGGTAACTTTGTCGGTAAAATTCCCCGTCATCATACTTCATATGTTTTTAAATTCCACTGTAATTGTGCATGTAAATCCCTTGATGTTTATTACCGACACTTACTGATGGAATTCCTTCAGCAATGGTGTCTGCAAAAGATCAATAGAAATACATAACTTATATACCAACTGCAATGGCAGTTCCATATAAATTAACCGATTTTCCAGTAGTGATTTAAAACCAAAATAAAATTAGAGCCTCCCGTCCATATACGGTAAAAAACTATAAAATAAATTTTAAAAACTACCTCTTAACATCACATATATCAATTTCATTTTTTTTTAAATAAATTTAAATTATAAATGGTTAACACCTATACTCAGATAACATCTCCCGATTTTTAAAATGATAACCCACTCTTATGCGTCGCAATCTCAAAAATTATTAATCTACCATAGAATCTCAATCGAATGCAGAGGGCTGAAAACAAATCAGTGTTAATTTTAACAGCACTAGTTTTAAACTTATGGCAGCTTGCGTTGGTTCATCTTCTTCTTTAACATAAACATTAAAGATACATTAACATACAGGGACTTCGCTTGGATTCATATGTCATCCAAACATGGCTTTTGATCTGCAATCCCACGACGACGACAACCCTAAAGGAAAAACACACACAGCTAATTCTCTACATAGCCATCACATAGAAAACATCAATCAACCTTAACTTCGTGCACATTTTTCTCCACTTCCTCTTTCACTTTGGGAACTTCCAGCTTCAAAACACCATTCTTCATTTCACCCTTAATCTCATCAAGCATGAATTGATTTGAAGGTAACTCGAGCCTGCTGCTGTACCTCCTCCCACTCTCATCGCCTTCCTTCGATTCTTCGCCATTTATGACCAGGGTATTTTGCTCCACGGTTACCTTGACATCCTCTTTGCTAAGCCCAGGCATGTCCATGAATATATAAAGGGAATTCTCGTCCTCCTTCACATCGTAACCTCGCCTTGGTAAAAGAGCTCCAGCACCACGAGAGGCGGGGAGGAAAGGGTTGTCCAAGAACTGGTCCATTAGGTTCAGGACATTGCTCAGACTCCTTGTTGGGGAAAATGGATCGAACGCATCTACAACCAAAAACAATCAACATGTTTTTAAAATATATACCAAAAATACAAAATAAAGCAAAAAATAGTCGTGATTAAATTTCTCAAGGAAAATTTACTCTTCTCCAAGAATTTCCTAGCTTGATAGTATTACTCCCTAATTACTGATCAATGCTTGTTAATACCTGAGAAGAAACTTGGAGTTGCATCGCGACGGCGAGCAGGGCTACGACGAGAAGAGCTGCGGAGCTCGACACTGCTACCATTGTCAGGGGAATTGCCTCCAGTGGTGGCGACCTGCGACTGGGAGTCAGTGTTGAAGGAACGACAAGCAGAGACAGAGCGGACAGGGTTGGTGAGCTTCGAAAGCAGAGGAGAAGCTGTCCCTCTCCGTAGAGCGATAGATGCTGCCATTTTGTTCTGTATTGGGCTTGAGACGTGTTGCTTGTTCTGGTGTGGCGGTTTAAGGAGGCGAACCCTGGTGGGATTTATGTAGGAAACTTGGAGAGAAAAAAAGTATCTGTCAGGAGAAGTGGAGAAGGGAACAGAAAGTTCCAGAGCGGTGGAGGAAAGTTGAAACAATGTTCTAGAATTAAGTAATTAATTTCTTTGTCATTTTCCACTTGGAAGTGTGGGTTTGTTTTTAATTAAGGAAATGAGGTGATTAAAATACTTTTATTAATAAATAAATAAATAAATCCATCTACGAGAAATTTTATAATGCTCAGAGAGTAATTAGTATAATTATATCAATTAGTAACTAAGACCATTTTAATAGAAAACAATAAGAGAAATAAATTTTGTATGAATAAACATTAGGTTTTATTTTCTTATCTACTTGCTAAGCAATGCAAAATTTTTCGTAGGTCTCATAATGGGGTAATTTATAGTTTTTTTCCCCTAAAAGGATGTTTGGAAGTGTGATTGTTGTTGCTTTTGAAAGTAATTTTTATTTAGAAATACATTAAAATAATATATTTTTTTATTTTTTAAAAATTATTTTTAACATAGCACATCAAAATAATCTAAAACCACCAATTTTTTTATTTACAATAAAAATTAATAATTTTGACCGCGATTTGACTACATTGCCAAACAGAGTTTTGGTGTTCGATAATTGAACCGCATCATTCAGATTCTCAATCAAATCCTATGGCCACACAAAATGGTTCATCGACAAACAATTAAGTAATATGTTTTTAGGTAATTTGTTTGTTTTTAATTGGACATGGACATTCAAGTGAAGTACCCCAAGAAGAATCAATGTCTTCCTCTGATTCTTACACAAGCACATGATTTCGATCACCGCAAGCCAAGCTAACCTGTGACCTAATAAATAATAATAGCCTGGAAAATGATCAACTTTTTGTTCATGTATATAATCTATTTTTAAACAATTTAAACAATTTATTTTTCTTTTTTCACACTCTCGCTTTTTTCTCTTAAAACACAAATCACCAAATAAAATACATGATGAGGATGTGAAATTATTGGGTCTATAAATCAACTTGATTTTATTTCAAAATATTAAAAACGTTTCACTGAATTCCTCTTTCCCCATAACAATCCACATAAAATGGAGAACATCGACTCACTCCCTAACTCGAAAAATCTTCAAGATCAATTACAAACGAAGGAGAAATCAACGTGGAGCTCAACCGACTCGCTGGCGTGAGCTAAAACTGGCAACTTCAAGGCGCCAGGCTGGAGGGCTCAAAACAAAAGCGAATCCCATGTTTCATCATTTTATTTTCCAGGGCTTCAGTGAATGTCAATTGTTTTATTTCAAGAGTTTCTTCGACGAACCCATATTACACATTTGTTACGAGATCAGTTTTGATCATTGACAGGTGGTTTCCAACTAGACACGGGATGAGCAACATGTGGTAGCCAGCAACACTTAAACCAAGGAACGAGATGATTGACATGTGGCAGAAGGCAATCTTAGTTACTTATTAAACCATAGTTTGTTTAATTAAATTCAGCACTTCAGTTATAAGTATTTCAGTTTATGTATTTGTCGTTTCGGGTAGAACGTTAGTAATGGGTATTTAAGAAGGGAGGGTTATGTCTATAATCCCTGTGAGCAGTCACAATTAATAATATGTATTTAAAGTATGGTTTTGTTTAATAAAAGATCATCTTGGAAAATTATCCCAAAGTTGCCTTGTGCAAAAGTAGGCCTCTGGATCCTTGAATTTCCAGAATTCTTTCATCAAACATTCATCACCAAATCAACCTCAAAATTACACATCATTCCAAAAACAATTAAAAACATATCAAGTGGTATCAGAGCATCCTTCCAGTGACCATGGCAGAGGGCACCAGAATGTCCCAACTTTCAGAAACAGTTAAGCAGTTACAAGGGGTATCCACCATTCTAATAGAAGAACAAGCCAAACAAGGGATGCTTATGGAAAAGATATTACAGCAGCTCAATAATTTGGCATCAAATTATGACAGCTTAATATAGACTACCAGCCGAAGGAACTCAGGAAAAGACACTTCTCAAAATACAAGAATTCAGGCTAATCCTCTCTTTGAAGGTCACAGGGGAATTCAAGCTAGATCCCTACGTCTGGATTTCCCTCGATTTGAGGGAGGTGATCCCAGTGAATGGATCTTAAAAGCACAACAATTTTTTAATCACTTTGAAACTCCAGATAATCATAAACTAGAAATTGCTTCTTTTCATATGGAAGGAAAGGCACTTACTTGGTATTATTGGTTGAAGGAGTCTAGTCCAGCAACATCTTGGGAGGAATTTAAGGAGGCCATCCGCATCGGATTTGGACCTTCAACCTATGAAGATGCGATAGGCACATTTACCAAGTTGAGACAAACGAGGAGTGTATAGGAGTACCAAACAACTTTCGAAGTCCTGTCAAACAAAATTCAGGCTTAAGTGAAGAGTTTCGTATTAGCACTTTCTTAAGTGGGTTACGAGATGAATTGTGAGTAATTGTTACCATGTTCAGGCCAAGCACACTCTCAGCTGCCTTTGGTTTGGCCAAATTACAGGAAGAAGAGGTGGGCATAAGGCATTATCCTGTCAGAAATTTAAACCACACAACAACCAACAACCATATACCACCTTACCCTAAACAAACCCCACTTAGATTACCTGCACCAAATCCATTTCCAAAATTTCCAGCCCCACAAAATACCTTTCCAAAACTTCCAGCCCCACAGAATACACCCCAACACAACCAAAACTTCCAAAAAAATTATCCCTTACCCATAAAAAGACTCACACCCAACCAAATGCAAGAAAGGAGAGAGAAGGGGTTGTGCTACAATTGTGATGAGAAGTATCACATAGGGCACAAATGCAATAGGCCAAAGTTATACCTATTAGAAGGAGTGGAAATAGTAGGGGAATATGAAGAGGCAGGGGTAGAATTAGAGGATTTAAATCACCAAATACCAGCTACAGAGCTACTGGTGATATCTCTACATGCATTGGCATGAGTATCTACCCTAAAACCATGAGGTTAAAGGGGACAGTTGGAAAGCAGTCAGTCATCATACTTATTGACACAGGCAGCACACATAGTTTTTTGGATGAAAATGTAGTAAGGAAAATACACCTCAGTGGAAGAAAGCCACTTGGCAGTACAGGTTGCTAATGGTACAACCATCCCTTGCCTAGGTTGCTGTAAGGCAGTGGTTCTTCAAATGCAGGGGTGTGATGCATTGGTTAATTTATATCTATTAACCTTAGGGGGATGCGATGTGGTCTTACGAGTGGATTGGCTGAGGAGTTTGGGCACAATTCAGTGGAATTTTGCCGAATTTAGCATGAAGTTCACAATCAAGGGGATCTCTATAGTTTTGCAAGGCTTACACCCTCCTGTCAACTATCTAGAAGAGGAGACAAGGCTGAGTAAGACTACTCTAGTGGAGAGAAGAGGGGTTTGGCTACAACTCATGAGGTAGAGGAGACAAATGCTCCTAAAGCTCCAAATATGGTTATACAGTAGGTTTTGGGGTGTTTCCAAAGTGTATTTGATGAGCCGAAAGGTCTAACACCCACGAGGGGACATGATCATAAAATTCAGCTACAGAAGACAGCCTTACCTACTTGTGTCAGACCTTACAGGTACCTCTATTACCAAAAAGAGGAGATTGAAAAGATGGTTAAAGAAATGTTATAGGCTGGGATCATTCAAACCAGCCAAAGCCCTTACTCATCACCAGTTTTGCTGGTGAGAAAAGCAGATAGGAGTTGGCGCATGTGTGTGGATTATCGAGCTCTCAACAAGGACACTATTAAGGATAAGTTACCTAACATAGATGAGTTGTTAGATGAATTGTATGGGGCTGAATTATTTTCCAAGCTAGATTTGAGATCGGGCTACCACCAAATCAGGATGAATTCTGATGATGTGCCAAAAACTGCCTTTAAAACACATGAGGGTCATTATGAATTCCTAGTCATGCCTTTTGGGCTTACTAATGCACCCTCTACTTTTCAACGATTAATGAATGATATATTCAGGCCTCATCTTAGGAAGTTTGTGTTAGTATTTTCTGATGATATACTAGTATATAGTAAATCATTAGAAGAACATGTGTTGCACTTACACACTGTATTAGACACTCTAAAACAACATCAGTTGTATGTCAAACTTTCAAAATGTGTTTTTGGGTGCGGGGAAGTAGAATACTTAGGATATTTTATTTCTAGAGATGGCATCAAAGCTGACCCCAAAAAATATCAGCAATGGTTCATTGGCCCCCTCATACCAATCCCAAGACTTTGAGGGGATTTCTTGGCCTCACAGGATATTATAGAAAATTTGTTAAGGGCTATAGAGGCATTGCAGCTCCTTTAATATCACTATTGAAGAAAAATTCTTTTTCTTGGTCTAGGGAAGCTACTCAGCCTTTTGAAGCCCTTAAAGCAGCAATGATTACACCTTCTGTTTTAGGGCTGCCGAATTTTAATAAACCTTTTATTATTGAATGTGATGCTTTGGGGGGAGGGATTGGTGCTGTTTTGATGCAGGAAGGGAGACCATTGGTTTACTAAGTCAAGCTCTAAGGGGAATGAATTTACTCTTATCAACTTATGAAAAGGAATTTCTAGCACTAGTTCTTGCTATTCAAAAATGGAGGCACTATTTACTGGGGCCATCAATTTAAAGTATGGACAGACCAACAGGCATTGAAGTACTTGCTGGAACAGAGGGTGGGCACATCCTTCCAACAAAGTTGCTCATGCACTACCCAGGCGGATTACTGATGGGTTCAGTTCTGATGATCAAGGGGTGACTCCAGTTGATAGTGAGTTACAAGCAATAAGTGTAGTCCAATCTAACTAGTGGGAAGGACTATTACAAGCATACACACAGGATTCTCAATTGCAGCAGCTAATCAGACGTAGCCAACAAGGGGATCTTGACCCTAAAAAATACAAATTCCAAGGGAACTTGTTTTTTTACAAGGAGAGGCTACATTTAGGTTCTCTAAAAACCTACCAAGAACATGTGTTGCAGCACTACCATGAGAGTCTTATTGGGGGACATGTAGGCTCTCAGAAGACACATGCTAGAATTAAAAGGGAGTTCTACTAGAATGGGATGCGCAAAGATGTCAGGCAATACATAAAAGAATGTGATGTTTGTCAACGCACCAAAACAGAGAATCTCAAGCCGGCAGAGTTACTACAACCCTTACCAATACCAGAGAAAGCATGTGTTGATATCGAAGGATTACCAGTGTCAAGGGGGGAAAGTGTAATAATGGTGGTTATTGACAGATTCAGCAAATATAGTCATTTCATACCTTTAGCACATCCCTATACAGCAGTGACTATAGCACAACAATTCATGGAAAACATATTCAAATTGCATGGCATACCACAAATAATTGTAAGTGACAGAGATGCTGTGTCTACCAGTTTATTTTGGAAGGAAATTTTTTGAGTGGTACTCTGCTACTGATGAGCTCAGCATACCACCCACAAACTGACAGATAGACTGAAATAGTGAACAAGTGGTTAGAAGGGTACCTGCGTTGCTTCACCGGGGACCGACCTAAGGATCGGGTTAGGTTACAACACCTCAGTCCACTCCTTTACCAGACTTAGCCTGTTCGAGGTGGTGTATGGGAAGGCTCCGCCATGGTTACAACTGTATGAGCCCGGGTCCACTATTATTCAGGCAGTTGAGGACAAGATGAAGAGTCATGACTTCATCCTTAAACTGGTCCAAGAGAACCTGCAAGAAGCACATACCCGTATGAAGCACTTTGTCGATAAAAACAGAACATATAGGGAATACTCGGTCGGAGATTGGGTTTACCTGAGATTAAGGCCCTATCGTCAGATGTTCGTTGTTGTGCAAAGGAATTTGAAGTTATCGGCCCAATATTTTGGTCCTTTTCAGATAATACAGAGGGTGGGAAAAGTGGCTTATAAACTGGATCTACCCCCAGACTTAAAGATCTTTCCAGTCTTTCACGTATCGTGCTTTAAGAAGAAGGTTAGAGCTTGATTTCAGCTAAACCCTAGTTTACCCGCTGTGATGGCAAATGGAGCATTAGCTCCCAAGTTACAGAAGATACTAGACAGGAAGATGACTAAGAGGTTGCCAGTGGGGTTGATGTGGAAGTGCTCCACTGACAGTGCCCTAAACTCGTGGGCGAGTTCTTTTGAAAGAAAGGAGTTGTGTCACGAGCTTGGTTTTGATCATTGACAGGTGGTTTCCAACTAGGCACGGGATGAGCAACATGTGGCAGCCAACAACACTTAAACCAAGGAACGAGATGATTGACATGTGGCAGAAGGCAACCTTAGTTACTTATTAAACCATAGTTTATTTAATTAAATTCAGCACTTCAGTTATAAGTATTTTAATTTATGTATTTGTCTTTTCGGGTAAAACTATTGCTAGTAATGGGTATTTAAGAGGGGGAGGGTGTTATGTCCATAATCCCAATTGATAATATGTATTTAAAGTATGGTTTTGTTTAATAAAAGATCATCATGGAAAATTATCCCAAAGTTGCCGTGTGCAAAATTAGGCTTCTGGATCCTTGAATTTCCATAATCATTTCATCAAACATTCATCACCAACAAGTTTCTAAAAATTATATGACCTTGATAGGTTAACGTGGCTGCTACACTGGTAGTTGCGGAGATGGAAGCTTAAAACTTTGTGTGTTTTATGGGAAAAGTTCTGATAATTTGAGTTTGGTTGCTAAGAAATTTTGAAGATATGTGCTTCACTGGGTTTTTTAGTTTGTTCAATTGGGTAGTTTTTAAGGTGTTTGGTTGCTGAGGAAAAGTTGGAATTTTGAAGGGAATCATTGTTTTGTTTTCTGGGACTTTTTTATTTGTGTGATTTGAATAATGCCTCTGATATGCATATCTTTTCAGTCAAATGTATTAATTGTTAAAGAATCTCAATATAACTGTAAAAAAATCTTATGTTTCTCTACTACTATTCTTGGAAAATTAATGCAAAGAAAATTGTCCATGTTGTTGCTGAAGTGATAATAACAGCACATGAAAGATGAAAATATCAGGTGGAGTAAACAAGCCATTGGGATAAATAACAGGAGTTTTGGGATTGCCTGTCAATCCCACCAAGATCTACATAATAATTTTCACAAAACAATTAAGTTGAAAGACATCATCAAGTCTTTGTGGGATGATGATAGGGAGATTGTTTATAAAGCAAGGGACGTCGAAGGCTCACCATGGAACCTTTGATAAAGATGCTATGATATTTTATTGTTTGTAGCAATGTTTGTGCCTATGCCGACAACTATGCCCTACAACCTACTCTCACTCCTACAACAAACAACATACCATCCCTTGAACATCACTCCTATACCTGCAAATTGCACACATTTACTTTATAAAAGGAGAGAAAATAGATAAAATAGGAGGGAGAGCATGAAATAATACAAACAAAAGTTAAAAAAACTCAGACAAACATAGATGGGATGAACATAACAGAAAAAACAAACGGGACACAAGGAGACAAAAAGGGGAAGGAGAAAACGATCATAATTAAGGGACGATTGTAATTTTAAAAAAAAAACACTAAAAAATGAGAGTACCTGAACACAAAAATGTGGAACAAAAGAAAAAGACGAGAAAAAAATTGAACTGGGATAAAAGCCAAACCAATGATTGTTGAACCAGGGCAGCGACTTTTTCCCCATCGCCGACAGTAACTATCGATCTTGTCTCCCTTGGCAACTCTCTCCATCTTCACATCTACAAACATCGACGTCTCTCTCTCTCCCGCGGCATCGATGTCTCTCTCTCTCTCCCTCTCCCAATAGCAGTTCTTGACTAGTACCAACAACTGCTCCCTCCCTCAGCACCGATGGTTTCTCCCCCACATCAGCAACTTAACTGTAACCTCTAACAATAGTAGTCAGCTTCGTCGAAGCACAACAACCCTCTTCGACAAACCATTAACAGCTCCCAGCACTCCTCCAGCCACCATTTCCAACGTTACATCCATAGGAAGAACCACCTCTGTCTTTTCTACCCGTCAAAAATGACAGGTGAACCTCTTGTCATCGTCGGTCACCTTCATTATTGTTCATGTTACATGAACAATGCAATTTTACTTCCTTTTCTTCTTCTTCTCTGCTTTGGCTTTGGTCTGGACATGTTCTTGACCCAACCCACATCTAGCAGAGGTGGACCTTTTAGCCCAACTTTGTTCGGGCAACCTATTTTGGCGGGCCAATCCCATATCGATTTTTTCTTATATATTTATTAAAAAAAAATATATAAAAAATCTATTTAAAAAACAAACAAAAAATGTGTTGTTTCTGTGCATACAACCGAATTCCAAAGTTTTTCCAAGTATATCTTTTTGTAAAACAAATATAGCAGATAACTATCGGTGACCAATTTAACACTTAATTGGAAAAAAATAAGGCTAAAAGACCGTAACACCCTTAACCCCGATGAGATAAATCTACTAGATTCAAGGGTATACGCGTAGCTCTACTTTGTATATACAAAAAAACCTAAACACCCATACCAGGAGCCCTTTATTTTATTTTTATTTATTTATTTATCTTTTAGATGATATTTTACAGTTTCAAAATACATTGAATCAATCAAAATACCCTGATAACAAACCTATAATGCATTATATAACAAGCGATTTGTTTTTGTGAAGGAAAACAAATCCACCACAAAATAGTATAATGTCAAATAGGAAGATGTGAATGGGATAGAGTCGCATGAATTTTTATATATTTGTTATATGTTCATGGTAAAAGTTAGAATGAAGGGATGCATGCCGATTTGGGTCTTCCTGTAGAGGAAGCCTAACTCTTGATATGCAACCAACATCTTGACAGCTGGTTCGCATTTTGTATGACTGAGTTGACCCCTCCTCATCTACTGCCATGCCAGCTCGTCTTTGGGAGTTGAACGAGCCCTTACAATAAAGCAGAAGACACAAATTATAACAGGCTTTCATCTGAGAGTGACCTTGCTCCTCCTGCTAATTAATGAGCTACATCATGCAGCAAGAATCGAGATTTTACTCACGCCAGCAGTGCAAACTCCCGCAGACACAATTTTGCTAATTATCGTTGTAATATATGGTCACCACACACACACTGACATTGCAAAATAGCACCAAAATAACATTAGTCGATCACCTATAAAATCAAACGTCAGCCAAGAATCCGAGCATCATGAAAATACCTGCAATTGAACACCCTCATTTTGTTAACTTTCCAATTCCTGTCTGGCACGTGCGATCGAGTATGTCTAAATATGATAAGTAGTTGAGCAATAGTCACATGAATTGTGCCAGAGATACGAGCCAAGTTTACCCATCCATTTACACTTGTATCGCTTGAGCGATTGAGATTGCATTCTACGAGCATGGCACCGCAACAAGCGTGGTAGTGAAGCAGTCAATACGTATACGTAGGTTGTGTAAATTTGATGCTGAGTGCTCTCGTCATAAAAAGATTCAAAAAATCCACCAGCTGACAGCTGCCTAATTGCTTTTATGCATATATTGGCTGAGGGTTCACGCTCTTAATCTTTAGAAGATCTCATGAGACGAACGCTCAAATTCTAAACTTTAAATTGAAGTCAAGAAAATCCCATAATTGCTATTTTCCCATATCTAATTTCCAATTAAAGTCACCAAGGAACTACAAAAACATCAACCGAAATGCTTTGTTGATGGATTCTTACTTTTGAATGGCTCTAAAAGCATGCAGTGGACCCAACAGGAAGCCACCATTCAGATGAGAAGCATAAGATGGTCCACATTGTGCAGCCAATTTGGGGATCGAATCTTGATATCAAATTTAAGAGCAACAATATATTATAACACAGTAAGAAGGTGAGATTAACAAAATATCATTTGCCTTTTGAAACAATCTGACAAAAGGGATAGAAATTTACATTCTTCCAGTAACATTAACGTTAATTTTGAAAACTATGATCAGCAGTACCTGTAGATTCGAGAAAAATTAAAGACTTTCAACAACACATAACAAAAAAAAATTTGGATTCGAGGAAAACACACTTTACTGGCTCATATGAACGAGTACGATCTTGGCTATCTCAGGCTCTTATAAGATATGCATGCTGTGAGTCGAACTCAAAATATGTTGTACAAATCTTAAATTTTATGCAGATATCAAACTATTTGTCATCACATCAAGTTCCTTAGAGAATTGTAGATAAAAGTTTTGCATCATCACTCCCACCTCTCATTGAATAATCACAACAAGCATTGCTCAATCTAAATACACCATCCATATTGAAACTATTTAATCACAACAAGCACTATACATTGCAACCTTACACAACTTTTTATAGCACTAATTGCATTTTGTGTTTTTGGTTCTCACAATATCCAACTTCTTAGGTGCCAAACAATAAAATTTCGAGTTAAATGCCAAAAGCAAAAAAGCGAAATGCGAATATGAGCTAAACGTGTACGAATAATACCCATAACCTTGGACTCTTTAAACCCTCTTAAGGTTTAATTTTTTTTTTTATAAACCACGCGGTGTCCTAGACGCTGACCTAGACTAATTCAAGTTCGCATCGGGCGGGCTCCGAAGGGGTGAAAGTGCTCTCCAAATAGCCGACTCCATACAAGAGGAAGGATTGAACCCCTGACCTCTCTTAAGAGACGAGAGTGCCCTCACCACTCACGTTAGGATCCCTTGAGTTTAAGATTTAATTGTTAATTCTAGCTCAAGGTTTCCCATAAAGATGTACACTCTGTTCTTGCAAACCCAACCCTTCTATTCTCCAAATCATAAACTACTTCAAACCCCTGTTGCTGGTAATTCCCCAAAGTAGCCCCAGGCCCACCACTCAACTCAGCCTCATCACCACCATTCATAAGCATCAAACACCCAACCTTTCTTTTCTTCCCCTTCCTATCACCACCATCCAAAAATTCATAAAAATAGTTCCTCCTAGGCAGCACCACACTGGATCCATTCCCCACAAAATGAAGAACGACACTTGGCACATTCATCAAGTTATTGTCAAAATAATAACAAGGACTCAACCCCGTATCTTCCTCAATAACTCTAGCTCGCTCATTAACTCGTCCAACTCGGTTCTCAAACTCTGCCACAACCGAACCATACATACTCGCCGGCAACATAGTAAAAGTAGTCCCTGAATCCACCACCAACCCACCACTCCCCTCTCTATCAACCTTCCTCAAAAGCCCTGGTGCCGGAATTCTCTTTCTACCAATAGAGATACCCTCAAGTCCAACACAATAAAAATAAGGGTGTTCTGGATTATCAAGCATTGAAGTATATACAAAACGAGGCTTATGAACACCGTTTACCCTTCTTTCTTTCTCATCATGATCGTACCTTCCTAAAATGAGCGGACTTGGTCGACGAAGTCGGTCTGAATCAAAGGAATGAGACACCAAACAATAAGAGAATTGGTTCCCAAGTTGGGGAGAGAGTGTAGCAAGCTGAGCGGGCAAGGAAAGGACTCCCCAGCCAAACCCGGCAACCCCAATAGGCTCGGCTAGCGCGGTGTGGGCACAGCCAAATGTGAAATTATTGAATATCAAGGTTGTTGGATTGCTCAAAGGTAGACGAATAGAATCTTGGTACAGGCGAGCTATCAGGCTGCCATCGCCATAAGCATAATAGAATTGCGGGCAAGAATGTTTTTGACAATCAGCTGTTTCGATGGATTCTAACGGGCAGTGGGAAATAGCACAAAGGTCGGAGCTTGGGAGATTGGAGTGTGTAGCCGAACATGCAGAAGATTTACAAGAAACTGGGGCGGCGGTCTTGGAGAGTTTAGGTGGTGGAGTTGAAGAAGCTAGAGAAGTGTTTTCAACTTTGCCTTCACAAAGAATGCATTCAAAAGGATGGCATGGGAACCAAACAAGGTCACTTCCTGTGTCAAGATAAAGAAAGATGGGCTGGGAATCGAGAGTGAAGGCGAGAGTGTAGTCACTTCCAGGAGAGAGAGGGAGGTAGACTTGGCGATGTTTGTGGTGGTGGTGGCGGCGGAAACGGGTGACGGAACGGGTGGAGGCGGATTTGATGAGGTGGTGGGTAGAGGTGAATTGGGTTTTGGAGAGGGAGTGAGTTAAAGGCAGGAAAAAAGTTTGTGAAGAAGAGATAAAAATGAGGGATAAACAGAGTGAGAAACAGAGCAACAAAGAGTAAGAGGTTGCCATGAGCAAACAAGCACTGTGAGTAAATTATTTTATTTTTGTCAGGTAGAGGGAAGGATCACAGGGAGAGAATGGTGTTGGAAATTAAGCTTGATATAGGAGATGAGGCTGAAAGGGCGTTTTGAAGAGGATATGGGGGAGGTCCTGGGAGGAATGGAGTCCTTGCTGGCAGGCAGCAGTCTCTCTCTCTCTCTTTCTCTGCAATTGTATTGCTCTTACAAACATTGGCAATGGAAACGTGGAGGAATATTCACAAACAATTGCACCAAGTGGTTTAAGTGGTTTTACCTGCTCGAAACAAGGCAGAGTGTTGAACTGGTATTGTCAAGGCTTGGAGTTATCTTAGATAGGACTGCGAATTTTATGATAAATAATTTTTATAATTATTGAGATTGAAATAATTAATATATTTTATTAGTTTAAAAATAAAATAAAATATTTATACATTCAAGGTTTGATATAATAAAATATATCAATATATTCTATTATAACAACATTAATATCGAAAGTTTAACATCTAAAAATATCATTATTATTATTGCTAAAACAATAAAAAAAATTAAATTATTCTGGGGAGAAAAAATATAAAACATTAATAAAAGAAGAAGCAAGAAAAAAAACTAAAATTATTATTATTATTATTGTGTGAATAATGGGAAAATAAATTCAATAAAAGAATAAAAAAACCCAAAAACTTTAACAAAAGAGCAAACAAAAAAATAAAAAAACAATTAGCTAAAAAACTCATTTGACATAAAAATAAAAAAAAGGAAAAAAACAAAAATATAAATTTTTAAATGATCACAAAAACAAACTAAAATTTAAGAACGATTTTAAAAAAATACTACTTCAACAAAAGAGAAAATAATAGAAATTAAAAATCAAAGCTAAAAGATATATATATATATATGGGTAAGAATAAGGACTATTAAAGAAATATTAAAAAGAAAGGAATTAAAATAAAAAATTAAAAGTATAAGGGATGAAATGAAAACTAAATATATTATCAATGTGAGTTAAAGGATAAATTTGAAAAAATAAAATCTTCTGTACTGAAAATATTGAGGGATTTAAAAGTAATGCATAAATTAAAAGAATAAGGACTGAAATGAAAATTTAATATATAATCAATTTTAGTCAAAAGACACTATTGAAACAAATCAAAACTTACATGACAGAATGAAGGACCAAACAACACAATTCAATGAGAAGGGACCGAGATGAAAAAAGCAATAAAACTGGGGGGTGACATATCTTTAAGCTGAAGGAGAGAGAAAAGAGGGGGTAACATTCAATCATTCACTGGCTCGTTGTCAGCCACCTTTGGATGCTATACGCCACACCATTAGGAATAGCACACAAGAGAGCATCCATGGAGATGCCAGATGGATATTTTCTGTCATCGAACACCTTCGCATGCGCCACTTGAAGAGGGCGTGAAGACTAATGATGTTGGTTACGTGTTCTACATGCGCCATCAATAATCGGAGAAAAATAATTAAAATTATGGTTAATTACCTCAACACTTTTACAATCAACTCTTCAATTTTGTCTTATTGGGCAGTATATCCATGTTTAGCTATTTTAAAAAAAATATGAAATTCCCGTGGCACCCTTCCCCGCCCGAGCTTATTTTTTTCTTTTTCGAGTGACAAAATGAGTATTTAACTGTGCAAAGATATATATAAAAAATCAATAAACTAGTTACTCGAACTAGACCAAAAATGTGCAATTACCGTGGAATCCGTCCCAGCAGGGCCTGATTTTTGTCTTTTTCTAAAGACAAAATGATTATTTTAGTGTGCGAAAATAAAAGAATAGTAAACTGGTGAACCAAACCGAACAAAAAACTGAGCAATACTATTGTAATTCACAGTGATTCTACACACAAACTACAATAATTAAACCTGGCCTCGTTTAGTATATTTGATAATAACCATCATTAGTTTCTTAAGATTTTTTTTAAATATAGTATTTGTAAATATTTTAATATTTTGATATTAAAATCAATTTTTTCAAAATAAAAAAAATATTAATTTAAAGGGTAGGTTGACCCGAGATTTTGTTTTTGCTAGGTCAAATTAATTTTTTTCTTGTTAAGCCTAGACCGTTTTAGATCTCACGAGCGATGTGCCTGCGCGATGCTTTGAGACTTTTTTTTTATCTATGTAAAAAATTGATTGTTTTTATATGTATTATATTTTTTTATTTTAATATTGAATTAGTAAAATTATAATTGATAAAATCTGTATAATCAAAATGAAAAGTGGTTTGTATATTTTTTAATCGTAGATAATGTAGGTAATTTTTTTTATGAGTTGCATTTTCCCCCACTAATATTAGGTCCAACACATTATAAATAAAAATATTGTAATTTGTTTTCCAAAAATAAACTTACATTTTTTGCTTGCTATAATTAGTTATTTCAATGTTTAATTATTAAATTGCAACAGATAAAATATGTTGAGAATGAGTTTTTTGCGTGGTATAATTTGTATGCTTGCCCGTGCATCGCGCTAGGGTTTTTTTCTATATAGAAAACTAATTGATTTTTTACATGATGTAATTAGTTGTTTAAATATTTAATTAGTAACATTATAATAGATAAAATATGTAACAACTAATTTTTTTCCCGCCTAGAAGGAATAGTGTAATCGAAATGAAAAACATTAGTTGTCTTTTCCCCCTAGTAATATTAGATCTGACACCTTATCAATAAAAAATTGTAAATTTTTTAAGAAATAAACTTATTTTTTTTTGCGTGTTATAATGACTTATTTGCAGTTTAAAAGGAACAGTGTAATCAAAACGGGAAGTGGTTCGTATATTTTTTGAAGTGTAGATAATCTAGCTAAATTTGTCAAAAGAAAAAAAATTTGATTTCATAAATTTGTCTACCTTTTGTTTTTTTAAGTTTTATTTTTTCTCCAGTAATATTAGGTTTGAAATATTAAAAATGAAAATATTGGGAAATTTTTCTATAGAAATAAACTTAAACAAAAGAGTATAAAATTTAAATTCAAAGACAATAATTTTTTTTAAAAGATTTATTAATCATATTATTATATTAAATTTATTTAAGCATATTGATATTATTTTTTTTGAAAAAAAATCTTAGGTCATTTTCTCTCTCTCTATGTATATTTTTAGACAATAATATTTCATAAATATCAAAACATACAATTAGTCTCACATACTTTAATTCGTTGAATATATATATATATAATTAAATCGACATATTCTCAATTAAAAGGATAAAATTGAAATAAATCAAAACATTGGTATTAAATAATTTAACACAAAACCAAAAATTAAAAGATTCGGGACCGAAATGAAACTGAAATCCATAATTAACTTGCATAGAAGGATAAAATTGAAAGAAATCAAATTTTGATATCGAAAATATTAAGGATTTATAATAAATTTGCATGGAAGAATGAAATTAAAGTCAATGAAAACTTTGATGCCAAAAAGATTAAGGATTCCAGCCCAATCCGCAAAATTAAAAGACTGGTGACCTAATTGAAACTACAATATATAATCAATTTCAATTGAAGAAAGAAATTGAAACATATCAAAACGTATATAATAGCAATAAGGGCGAAAAAAACAAATTACAAAGCTCAGGAACTGCAATGAAATTCAACAAAAAACAGTTGCGCTGATGTCATACTAGGCAGGAGGAGAGAGAAATGGGGGGTGAAATTTTAAACGACCATTGGCACGCCTACGGACACTGTATAGGAACACACGCCACCCCATGTGAAAGGTAACAAACCTAAAAAGCATTCTAGATGCCGGTTGAGTGTTTTTGGAGGTCGGAGTAAGCCGCACGCCCCTCCTGAAATACTCGTGGTCACGGAAACGAACGGCGTGTGCAGCAACTCGCCAAGTGTAACACAAGTTTTTTTTCTCTTTTTTGAGGGACAAATTGGTTATTACACTGTTAAAGTAAATATAAAAAATAAAAAACCAGTCGGACAAACCGGACCAGAAGTGGTCAATTACCGCGTAGCCCTTGAGACCGGCGGCGTTTTTTGTCTTTTTCGAGGGGTTTTTTCGCCAATACACTGTTCATAGGCCGAAAAAAAGATGGATGTGCACCCGCAAAGCACCGCGCCAAATTGTCGATGAACAATGACTATGAGTGTAGATGAACACTGAATGAATAGTAAATTTCATTCTGTTTTAGTGTTTTTATTAATTAATATTGGCGAAATGCCGTCTGGCGTTTACCAAACAAGAAATAAAACAAAGTATACAAAACATTTATTTGTAATATCATGTCCAGTGATATTCGGTCTAGCACAATTACTATTAACCTAA
>CM063588.1:11945901-11962182 GCA_032356905.1 Salix exigua | reverse complement strand
TTATGATGCTAATATAACATAAATATACAAATATATAATTAATTTGACATACTTAAAAGAAAACAAAACTAACAAATAATCATCATTTTGAATGTCTTATCTATAATAATTAAAAATTCAAGACCTAACAATAATAAAAAAGCAATTTAAAAAATAACAAAATAAAAATAAATATTATTAGATTTTAAGAAATTATTTGACTTGAAGGAAAAAAGAGAAATTATAATAATTATTAAATTTCAAATAACCACCGACACATATTAAAATTTAAACTGTAAATAAAATTTTTTAATAATAGTTGAAACAAATAAAAATTGAAAACAAAAACCAAGAGCAAGTATATATCAACGTGGATAAATAAAAACTATGTAAGATATATATATATATATATATATATATATATATATATATATATATATAATCCAAAATTAATTAAAAGTATAAGGTTCAAAATGAATAAACACATATATAATAAATCTAGAAGTCTCCATAGATATACCACATGTTATAAGATAAATATCATATGATAGATAGTCATCAAAGAGAGCAATGGAGAAGAAATAAAAAACTGATTTTCTTCATGTTGCTATTGAAAGTTTTCAAAAGAAATTTGCATTATATATATATATATATATATATATATATATATATATATATATTAGCACATACCTTGCACCCCATTGCAAGTGATATCATATTTTAAAAAAATTCATTATGTGAGATTTTTTATTATGATATAAATTAGATAAAATAATAAATCTATGTAGAATTCTTGTCAAGTACAAGTTTTTTATAAAATATATGAATTTCAAATCAATATAAATTTATCTATTTAGTAGACTTGAACGAAATAGTCAACATAAAATTATCATCATTATTAAAAAGCAAGAAGATCGAGATATTAATAAAAATAATAATTATCATTATTTTGAATGCCTTATCTATGATAATTAGACATTTTAACACCTAAAAATATTAACAAAAATGAAAAACAAAAAATATTATTAGATTCTAAAAACAATTGACTTTAAGAAAAAATAAAAAGAAGAAGAAAAATCATAGTGGAAATAATTAAAGTAAAAAATTAAGAGCATGTACATACAAACACAAACAAAATAAGAACAATTTAAGAAATATATATAAAAAATAAAGGAATAAAAAAATCAAGATTAAAAGTATAAGGACTAAAATGAAAAAAACATATATATTAAATGTTATTTAAATGAATAAATTTAGCTAGCGATTCAATTCGGCTTTTACCTTCCACCTCCACCATTTGTCATGCTAGTTTGGAATGTGATTAAGGTTTATTTTAAAAGAGTTTTTATTTATAAACACATCAAAAAATATTTTTGACATGAGCACATCAAAATAGAAACGCTATTTTTTAATTAAAAGAAAAATAAAAATCAAATTTGCTCAAAACGATTTTCAAACACTTCGCCATCTCCCACGAAAATCACAATTCAATCCACCTTTTCAAACAATAATGAATAATGAAAACCAAAGTTCAAATCATCATATCTGTCTGAAATTGCGATCTTTTGACTATCTATAAAATAACGATTACTGGTGCAAGTTAGCTAGCTTGGATACCCAAGTTATAAAAAGAAATTTATGAGTAGGAAAAAGAAGTAAAAAGTAATAAAAAGGGTCCAATGATTATTCATGACGTGTGTAAGCTACCCTGATTATAAAAAAATGTATATGTGGGGAAAAAATTATTTTATGCGTAGAATTGACCCGGATACTAGGATTATAAAAAACCAATAAAAAGGGAAAAACATATTATCAAATCACAATGAACAGTAAAAATTGTAAAAAACAAAATTAAGTTCAAAGATTTATTGTGATGCGTCTAGGTCGATCTAGATACTCGGTTAAAAATAATTCCAAGCAAAACTCAAAATTCGTTTCGTACTGAAGCTTCAAACTCTAGCGCCCGTGTTGCGCTAATGCCACTATAACCACTCGGCCAAGCATCTTCTTTGTGTAGTTCTATGATACAAATGATAATAATATACTTAAAAGTTTCAATTGTGCCAAAAATCGCTGCTAGAAATATTCGAACTCCCGCCACCGCGTTGCATTGACATCATTGTAATGACCTGGCTAAGCTAATTGTTCGTTCAATTTCGATTAAGTATGGTAATAAGGGAAAACGACGGTGGTCGATCACCGGACTTAAATGACATTTGAAATATCAAATCACGCACCCAGATCCACAGTGGATCCGGTTGAGCGTGAACAATAATCTACGATGAATATAACCAATTGTTTTAGCTTTATACTCGAATGAGTAAAATAAAATTGATAGATGATATTTGACCCTGACATGAAAAAACAAATTGCCATGCACAATCCTGGTAGTTAATATTTCACTAAGTAGAAAAGAGATTCTTAATTGTATCGAAGAATAATATAAATCATATTTGGAGGGTTATTCTAATGACTTAAATTCTTAGGTGAGAAGATTCATTAACATGATATTAAAATTTTGCTTGACTTTCATCCTCGTTCTATCCGATAAAAATTAAGCACAAGATAGTATGAGTCTTTGTAAGTTTCACGCTCAAGTGACTTTCATTTGAGGAGATGTTTTAACATGATATCAGAATTTTATTGACTTCCACCCTCGTTCTATTTGATAAAAATTAAGTACAAGATAGTATGAGTATTTGTAAGTTTCAACTCAAGTGACTTTTATTTGAGGAGATGTTTTGGAGAATTATATAAATTATATTTTGAAATGAAGAGATGATTTCTTAAAAATAGAGCAATCAACAATAATTATGTATGTCCAAAACTTGATAGAAAGCTTCAAAAAAGATGGTGAAACGCAAGTAAGCCGTAGAAAGGATCGATGGCTTCACGCTCGTCACAAAGATGGCTAGCTTTAGCAGAAGGAAAACAAGAAATTGTCTGTAAACTCGGGCGATGCCTGGTGGGTGAATTTGGTGCCACATCTGGAGTTTGCATGGCTTATAGCGCGCGCGCGCGCACGATCATGGTCACATTCTAGGTGGACTGATCAGAAATTCAGATGGAATATCACATGGGCTGTCCCATTCTATTCAGTTTCCGTGAGCAGAGAATATAGGCGGTGCAGTTGCCGTTCTATACAAGGGACAAGGGGCGTCCGTTATTTTCTTTTTTAGGGCACGGTCATGATTGGAAGCAGTAGTTTATAAACTCCCATAAAGAAACATAAACCCGATGAGACTTGCAGCACCTTACTGATCATCCCTGCCAATGCTCAGTTGATTCAAATTGGCCAACAGTTATTGGTGGGAAAACAAATCTACATCCAGAAGATTGAAGGGAAAATAAACGGATCGGCTCAACCAGTTATTTAGCAGTACCATGAAATGAACCCGTGTTTACTTTCCACTCGAAAATCTCCCTTTCATTGAACTAGTGATGTGATTCCAACACAGGATAATTTAAGAGCTCTAAGCCTAGGGTTTGATTGACTTGGTAATGACGATTTTCATTAGTATATATTGCATGAAATGCAGCAACCCATGGTGTTAAAATGTCTTGGTTTGGTGGTCGAGAATGGGTTTGTTTTCCTCCCACTCTATGTTCAAGTCTTGTTAGGCACGCCTGTCACCTCCGCGGTGTTTTACCTGCTCATTGGGCTTGCAGAATGTTCAAGAAACCCGGGATTAGTTGTAGTGCGCGTAAGTCGACCCTGACACCCTGGTCATAAAAAAATCATATAGTTTCGGGTTTGAATTATGTGGTTGTTTTGTCGGAGAAATTACACCATATACTTATGTGTGTGTATGTTTAAATAAAAGTATTTTTGTGTTTTTAAATATTTTAAAAGATTAATATCAAGCATGAATTTTTATTGAAAAATATATTATTCTAATGTGTTTAAAAAAACAAACAATAGCATTACACGCAACCTCAAGCTTCAAGGTAGGATTTGGTCGTGGAAATCTAAAAGTGGAAGGACATAACTTTGATTTGATTAGAGTTGTTGTTATGGTTTGGGCATTTACTCATTCTGTGCTGGAAAAAGCCAAGAGAAGGTGGTGTTATTTGCAAAACCCTAGCTAGCACTTGGATAGTCTTACCCTTCAGGCAAGATTTGATGCTCTTCCGATCACCGCACATCTTGTCAAAGAAGAATAAGATTCTGTTAGTTTTTATTATTCATATTCACATTATTAAAAAAGAAAAAGAAATGTGAAATATAAGCATGAAATACACCTTGGAGGCTCGTGAACATATAGGAGAGGCTAGCTTACTGCACAGGTCAGCTATTACCCTGCGTCACGGGGTGAAAACAAATTTTAATTTAAAACCAAAGCAAGAATAAAAATCAAATTAATTCTTAAGAAAAACGTTTTTAAACACAAAAATAAACACCCTCTTCATTATAAGTGTGCGCCCACACATGCGTACGTATGCATTCCCAAATTCACGTTGAAGTCCAGCAGGAGAAGGGTTTTGGCAGGAGTAGGCCTCATACATCAAACAAGAGATAGTTTCGAGACGAACATGATAACTTTTTGACCAGCAATGCAATCAATGTATTGAGCCCCACTTGATATGACCATCGACTGACTGAACATGGCAAGATATATATATATATATATATATATATATACAAAAACACATACATAAAGTGTTTGCCGCGAATATTCATGTATATATAATTTATATATATATATATATAAAAGAATGGTCAATTACCGGTGTGTCTCTGTGCCTAAGTCAACAATTTTATCTTATTAGGTGCCAAACCAGTAATTAGTCATTTTCGAGAAAATATTAAAAATAAAAGGCAGACTGGTCCGACCCGAACCTATCCGATTAGAATTTGTGCAATTATCATGGAGCCCTCAACCCATAACTATATTTTTTTCTTTTTTGAGGGTTAAAATCGCTATTTCACTATGATAAAAAAACAATAAAAAAATAGAAAAACCGGCAAATCAACCGAACTGAGCGAACCGAGAATCGAACCGACCCAAAAATCACTATTACAATCCACAGTCAAATTACTCAAAGCTACAGTAACATGTGCTACAGTGAAACGGACACGCTGTTTATATATTAGTTAATAATATCATTTTATCATGGCGTAGAAACACTATAGATTGCTACAACTTTTTTGGTACCGGAAAATAAAATAAAAATTCAAAATAAAATACAATATAACTAATATAAATTAAAATTTCAGAAACATAAATACATAAAATAAAATGAAAAATAAAAACAAATCCTTAAAGCACAAATATATATATATATATATATATATATATATATATATATATATATATATATCATGGGAAAAACACTGTAGATTGCTACAATGTTTTTCCCACACCTTTTATATAAGATAAAATATAGATTAGCTTAGCTTGTGAAAAACATTTCTACTTTTGTATCCTACGTGTAATTTCTCTCTTCAACGATGTGATCATAGAGGTCAATTGTTAAAATGGTGGACTGGTTGTCACTACTAAAAAAGGTCCTGCTTGTAACGGATTTTTGTTTAGCAACGGAATTTCCGTTGGTAAACAAATTTCAAAATTAAAAAAAAACATTTGTGTTGCAATGGATAAGTCGTTGCACATTAAATTTGTAACGGAATATCCGTTGCAAGTTAAAATATTTTGCAATGGCTTATCCGTTACAAAATCAATTTACAACGGAAAATCCGTTGTAATGTAAAACCATTTGCAACAAATAATTCGTTGCAAGGTTAACTTGCAATGGAACATCCATTGCATTGTAAAACAATTTGCAACGGATAATCCGTTGCAAATAAAATTAACTTGCAACGGATATGCCATTGCAAATTTACCTTGTAACGGAAAATCATGTGCAATCTAAAATAATTAGCAACAGATTATCCGTTGGAATCATTACTCCTCACAACGCACTGCTTTTAAGCTTGCAACTTTAAACTTAAAGAAATTGCTCTATGTTCGTCTCTCTTCCTTGTTCTCTTCTTCGAACAAAAGAAATTGCTCTCCTTCTCTGTCTATGCAAAATTAACACACCAATGAACAAGTGAGTGAAAACATTCGTTCCGACTCTTGTTCTCGCTCCAACTTGCTAGCATCGAGCTTGAGTTATACAAGTACACCCATCACCACCACAACATCGATCCGCTTCGGTAAGGTAAGCATTTCCATTTTTACTTCTTTTGATCGATGTTGCTGCATTTATTTCCTATTTTGCAAAATCTAGAGAAGGAGAAATGACTTTGTTAGGTGTGCATTCGAGAGTTTGTGTTGATACCGAGGGGTTGGGCTAATTACAATAATGTTTATCCATTCATCCTCATGTCCGCAGACAAACTCATCTTAATTCGCTACATTATGGTAAATTCATAGGTCCACATAATCTGTTTAGCATTATCCATTATGAAATTTTGTAGTAGCCAATTTTGGAGGTGTTTTTGTTGTGTAATTGTTGGCTTGGTATCAAAAGAACTTTGATGTATAGCTAGTGATATGTGTCATCTTCAGCATGTTTATTGGTCACTGCTGAAGTGAGAGGTGGAGAGATATTGTGGGTGATTCTAGTCGTTCTTCCCCTATTCCCACTAAATTTTTACACTATTGATATATTCATATGAATGTCGAGCTTTGATTGCTGTCATTTAGCTTCTGTAGTATGTTTTCAGCTGCATCAAATGAAAGTTATCTTTGTGAATTTTGTTTAAACCTCCATTTAGCTAATGATTAGTTTTGAGAATACACTTCCAAATGGACCCGAAGGTGACTAATTGTTTATAGTACTAAAATGTTAAGGTGAATGAATTGTTTGAAAGAGATGATATTCATATGAATGTCTCGCTTTGATTGCATTCCTGTACAATGAGACCACAACTCTTGCTAAAATTTCCAAATATAGTTTGAAATGTTATATAATGTACAGCTTTGAGAAGTTAAATAATGTATTGTTTTTAGTTCGCAGATGTCTATAACTATCATTGTATGTGTCAAGTTTGAATTTTTCATAATTGTGAATTATAAATACAGAGACTCGGTTGTTACTTTTGAATATCCTTTTTGTATTTTGATCAATTATACAATTAAAGAGAGGATAAATGGCCCTTAGAGTTTTGTGACGTATGTATTCCTGGCATTTCAAGTTATCATGCATAGAGAGACAAACATTGGAATAACTAGGTTCTATTAATGAATGTACAAATAGGTCTCGGCAGAATGTCATCAAGGATCACACAGTCAAGTGGCTAGAGAAGTATGCTGAATGATCTCAACTTGCTTAACTGTTATATTAATAATTGTATTGAAATATTATATATATATATATATATAATGGAATGGAATGGCTTTCATGATTGTAATGAGTGAGTATTTAGTACCACTTATATGAAACTAATAAGATTGATATTGTTAGAATGAAAATAATGAATGTCTACTTGAAATAAACACAAGATGCAATTAAAGAGATGAGTAATGAACATAGTATTCATAAATTATAGGATTGAAAAAGATTAACATGTGTATAATTGGCATAAATTATGTTATTTGAATACCAAAGTAAATTGATGTAAAGTAAGAGTTTAAAGTATATAAATGGATTGAATGAACCCAAAAAGTTGATTAAAGAATACAAGTAATTGAATATACAAGATTTATAAATCTAGAAATGTGATGAATTTATGAGTTAAGTAAGTTAATGGAATGGAATAAATAAATCCATGAAGTTGAGTTAATTATCAAGATAAATGTTTGGATCATATGACAAGGTTTCCGGTTGTTGATATTAGTTGCGGAACCCTGAGAGCTTTTAATATGTAATTACATGGAACATATTCCTTGTGGATATGGGTTGTGAATTTTGAGAATGAATGTACATTTTGGTGGATATTAGTTGTTTTACACTAATTTTGTTGTGCCTATCTTAAGAGCACATGGTAGGAAAAGTGGATTTTGTTTATTAAAAATCATATTTGAAGAAATTATTGTTATATTTCATAAATTCTAAGATGATTGATGATGCATGAGTGTATGAAATGTGCATGTCTCTTTGAATGATTACCATGCAATAGATACTCAGTAAACTTAAGATATTAGCCCCTAATTTAAAAATACTTCCAAATAGACTTTAAACAACTCTTGTCAAACTGATTTTGAATTTGGGCCTAAAAGATGCAGATTGAATATATATATTTTTAATATTGTTGCTGGTTGCTATTCAATTTGTAATTCAAGGATTAAGGCAACTATGCACCTAAGGGGGGAATTAGGTGTAAATACAATAAATAATGCAATTTTAAAATTATTACTTTAAAGTAAAGAGATAAGAGAGAGATTGCTAACTCGGTTTTTAACGTGGTTCGGCAAGCCTACATCCATGACTCAAGTACCAACCCTTACTTGAATATTGTATTCTCTTACTAGTCCAAGTAACAAGATTACAAATCCCGCTTGATGAATCCACACCAAGAGTTTTACACCACTTGAAGATATGTCATCTTCAAGATTTTTCTTTCTTCCCACTTGAAGATGTACCCTCTTCAAGATTTTTCCTTGGTGATGTTCCTCACTAATATCGAGTATAAAACTCTCAAGAGTTTTACAAGGATTGTATTTTGTAATACAACAATACACTCTCAATAGTGTGGATATTACAAATCAAGATCTATGATCTCTTTATCTCACTTAATAGCACTTAGAATATTTGAAGGTGTTTAAGTGTAGTGAGAATGAGATTTAATACTCTTTGTGTTAGGATATGAAGATTTAAACACAAATATGAGTATTAATGAGGATTGATGATATGAAGGTGTTTATGCACTACTAATTGTCTCACTATAAGATATAGAAGTTGTGTGTCCTTAATTTTGCAATTAAGAGGCCTATTTATAAGTTTCAAAGAGACACTAGCCGTTTATAGCCGTTTTAATGCAACTGTCATCTCAAACGGTCGACCGGTTCACAACGGATAAATCAAGCGGTCGACCGGTTCAGTTCGAAAGGCAATTTGTCTCCAAGCGGTCGACCGGTTCACTTGGTAACCCAAGCGGTCGACCGGTTCATGCATACATCTCAAACGGTCGACCGGTTCACAACGGATAACTCAAGCGGTCGACCGGTTCATGCAGAAACTCTATTTTGACAAATTATCTTTTCTGAATTTCTTGAACCGATTGATTATGACTTAAACCTATAATCATCAAACCCTTTTAATGCATGCAATGTGAAGTGTGTGAGTTCATTTTAATTTGTGCTATCAAGGTAGAAATTGAGATTTACATAATTAAAGCACTAAAATGAAAATTTCTTATATGTCTTCACTTGCTTGCATCTTGGACTTCCTGGAGTGATTTCTTCGTGTACTCCATTATGCTTGTTGATGTATTCTTTGTATAATACCTGTTTATAACTTAATCTCATCCAAGCATATTATTAGTCCATTTTCTTTTTATTGTTATCATCAAAATATATTAAAGGATACAAATATGACATTATATGTCAACACAATTTATATTGAATGCACTAACAATGTCTCTCTACTAAGGGTTTTAGAAAGGAGCATCAAGCACTGATAAATATCCGTTGATTGTAGAGTGTGTTAAATTCGCTTCAAAGGTCAGTGTAATATGTTTATTGTTTGTTTTTAGTTTTAGTATCGATTAAATGCATATTGTTGTGTATGGAAAAAAACTGTGTTTGTTGCTATTGTGTGTTCAATGTTTTGTTAAGTATTTGTGTTGTTGGCTTTTGTTTTCTTGGTCTTGGCCATTAATAATTTGTAAACAAGAGATAGGGATTGAACTGAAGGGAGACATAGTTGTCCCCTTTGCAATGTAATGAATGTAGTATCGAATTGCTAGTATTATTTAAAAAATAGAAAAAGAAAGGGGCCTTGGGGGTAAATCCAATTGAACATGCCAAGTCTAAATAATTATAATATGAAAATGATCTTACGCATGAATCTATAGTTGTGAAATAAAAAAACTTAAATTATGTTTCAATTATTGAAATCATATTATTTTTGATTTGACTCCTGCATAATACAAAATGAATCAACATTCTAAAATATTTTTATGTCATAATGTTTACTAGATTAATATGGACGATCGAGAGTAGATGTATCGTCGTATGAGAAGTGCTCGTTTGAATCTTTATATATTGTGGGTGTTACAAGATTTATCAATTTTGCATATTCAATTGATAAAATCGAGGGGAAATTAGATATCCTTATGTGAAATCAAAAGTTTGAAAACGAAGATGATGTTTGCAAGCATTTATTGACAAGAGGGTTTTTACCTTATTATGAAAATTGGACTGTACATGGGGAGCCTTTTGTCACATATATATTGGTTGGACCTTCATTGGGAGGGCTTAGTTGTGTTGTGAATGATATGGGAGATGCAAATCCGTATAGAAATATGGTTCTAGATGCAATGGGGAATGATGATGCATACTATAATGATAGGGTTTGCAGTACTGTTGTCATAGAGGAACCTCTGAATGTAGAGGCATCAAATTTTTTTAAGTTGTTAAAAGTTGCAAAGGAACCTTTGTGGGAAGGGTGTATCAAGCAATCAAAACTATCTGCTTGTGTACAATTGCTTAATATGAAGTTAAATTTAAATAAAAATCAGAATGCCTTCAACAAATTTATTGAATTTTCTAAGAGTTGTATGCCTGATGATGAATATGCCAAGAAATTTATGCGGCCACTTGGACTTGGTTATGAGAAATATGATGTGTGTGCTAATTACTGTATGTTGTATTATAGGGTGGATGCAATGAAAATAAATTGTGACTTTTGTGAAATTTCACGATATAAACCTAGAAACCCTACTAGTAAAGGCTCTTAAAAGGTGAAGAAGCAACTCCGACACTTTCCATTGACACCAAGACTTCTTAGGCTATTTATGTCTCCACGTCATGCTAAAGATATGGCATGACTTCACTTTCATGAGTTAGATGATGGATTAGTTGTGCATCCATCGGATGATTATGCATGGAAAGAGTTTAATCGTATCCATCCTAACTTGCGCCAGGTCCATGAAATGTGAGATTAGGGTTATGCACGGATGCATTTTGTCCATTTGATATGGTCTCCAATGTATATTCTTGTTGGCCGATAATTGTGATAGTATATAATTTGCCTCCTTGGAAGTGCATGACAAGACCATTTATGTTTTTAGCAATGATCATTCCCGGCAAAAGAACTCGGAAAGAAGCTTGATGTTTTTCTAAGACCCTTGATTGATTAATTGAATAAGTTGTGGTATGTGGGTGTAGGAACTTATGATGTACACAATATACAAAATTTTCAATTGAAAGCGACTTTGATGTGGACCATTAGTGATTTTCCGGCATATGCTATGTTATCAGGCTGGAGTACTCATGGAAAATTTTATTGTCCTTACTGAATGGAACATAGCAAGGCTTTTAAATTAAAACATGGTGGGGAAACTTTATTTTTTGACTGTCATCGATGATTCCTACCCATGAATCACCCCTATAGATATCAGTCAAATAAGTTTATGAATGGAGTAATTGAAGAGCTCCCTCCTTTTCCACGTCGATCTGGTTTAGAAATGTTAGATGAAGTGACAAAGTTTATTGAGGAACATGTTCATAGCACTTCAATATGTGATAAAAGTCTCAATTTTGGTGTCTATCATAATTGGGTGAAGAAAAGTATTTTTTGGGAGCTTCCATATTGGCATACAAAGTCACAACCTAGATGTCATGCGCATACAGAAGAGAATTTTTTTTTAAGAATTTCTTCTATATAGTAATGGATTGTCTTGATAGAAGCAAGGATAATGTAAAGACTAAGTTAGATATTCAGTTGTATTGTAGGAGGCCAAACTTACATTTGCAACAACATGCCGATGGTCGAGTTTACTAACCACATGGCACTTATTATCTCTTTAAGAAACAACAAGAATTGTTGTCATGGATGAAAGAGTTGTTCTTTCCTCGATGGTTATTTTTCAAATATATCATGGTGTGTAGAAGAGGGTCAATGTAAGGTTTCAAGCATGAAAAGTCATGATTTTCGTGTTTTTATGCAAAGACTTATTCCTGTTGTGTTCGACCTTACTTGCCTAGACCACTATGGGAGGCATTAACCGAGTTGTCAGCTTTTTTCGAGACATCTGTGCTACAAATTTAAATGTCCACCACATAGAGTCGATGTAGAGAAATATCATTGAAATAATATGTAAACTTGAAAGGATTTTCCCTCCATCTTTCTTTGACTCCATGGAACACTTATGAGGCACAATTCATCCTGTACCATTCATACATCTTCCTTATGAGGCACAAGCTAGAGGACTCGTTCAATATTGATGGATGTATCCATTTGAATGGTATGCTCTCATACAATGTAATTTTTATTCACTTTCAAATTATATTTTTTTATCTTTCAAACTAATTAACATAAATGGTGTAGGTAAATGTTTTATTTGAAGACTAAAGTAACCAATAAAGCTCAAGTAGAGGTAACTATATGTGAAGCTTATTTGATTGATGAAATTACAAATTTTAGCGCCTTAGTATTTCGGTGATGATGTTCAAAAAATATGGAATAGAGTTCCAAGAAATGATGATGGTGGATCTAAAAGTCAATGTGGACAAGTTTCTGTTTTTTCCTATCCTAGGAGAAAATTGTCCAGGTAATTTTATAGAAGGCAGTTATCGCACGAAGAAATGAAAATTGCACACAACTATGTCATTTTTTTTTTCAAGAATTGAAACCCTATATGGAGTAAGTATGAAATATTTTATTTTCGATCTTCATTTATAGTAATTTAATTTCACCTAACAATTAAAAATTTAGGCAATGTCGTCAAGAGTTCAAGACATAACAACCGCAATTTAGCAATGTTGAAATTGAAAAACTATGTGAGGAGATATTTCCAATTTGGTTGAAAAATCATGCAAGTATTTTCAAGAAACATTTTGTTACCTTAAATATTTTGTATCAAATAATAATTCATCCATTGTTGTTATTATTCTTATGTTAGGTTCAATACAAATCAACTAGAATTGAGAATCAAATCTTTGCACTATCTATGGGGCCGTCAAATTCAGTGAAATGTTATAATGGGTATTATGTCAATGGGTTTAAATTCCATACTCAATGTTATGGACGATATAAAAAAAATAGCGGGGTTTGTGTGAAAGGAAGTAGCTACAATAAGAATGAAATTGATTGTTATGAATGCTTGAAGAAGTGATTCAGCTTAAATATTTAGGGAGTAAGTGCAAGGTATTTATGTTCAAGTGTTATTGGTACGATACAAAACGTGGTCTTAAATTGCATCGTTCAAATGGTTTGGTTGAAATCAAACATACTTCTAGATTACATGGGAATGAAGATTTTGTCTTGGCGCAACAATATTAACAAGTGTACTATACATGTCCACTCGATAATAAATCATCAGAATGGTGGGTAGTTATAAAATCATCAGCTACAAGTCGTTATAACGTTGATATGGGGGAATTTATTGAAAACACTAACAATGTTAAATCATTTGATGTTGATCAATTAGATAAAATTTCTCATCCATGTTGTGTTCTTCTCGATCTGACAATTGATAAACAAAATATACTTGCTAACTTATCTTATTATGAAGAAATCAAGCAGCACGAGTTGTCTCGGGTAGAGGCAAATTAGGGAGAATAGAATGATATAGCTTCAGATGAAGAAATTGACTATGATAATGATGTCATTGGTGATGGTGATGGTGATGATGCTGATGATGATGTAATTAGGAGTAATGATAATGAGGATTAACATTATGCTTGTATTTGTTATTTTGATTTAAATATTGATGTTGATGGTAATGATGATTAGTATTTTGCTTGGATTTGTTATATTGATTGAAATATTGATGTTGATGATAATGATGATTAGCATTATGCTTGAATTTGTTATTTTGATAGAAATATTGATGTTGATAATGATGATTAGCATTATGCTTGAATTTGTTATTTTGATAGAAATATTGATGTTGATGATAATGATGATTAGTTGTATGCTTTTATTTTTTTATTGGCATTTATTAGTTATTACAAACGCTTATTGATGACAATACATTTTTTTTAGAATGTCGCGACGTGGATCTATATTAGATTCCAGTAGTGGTAGGTTTGCATGCAGATCAAATCGAACTCCATACAGGATGAATACGAATGCAACAACTTCTCGCCAAATTAACCCTACTGACTTACATGATCATTACATGTTCGAAGTCCCAAGTACATTTCCACAGGAAGAAGATTATGGGTTTCAACATTTGCTGGCAAGTCAAAGTTATCCAAGACTAAGCTGGTGATAATGATGATGAGGAGAACGACATTAACGATCAAAATGACCAAGATGGTAATAGCAATGAGAATGAAGATTATCTCCAATCAGACAATGGTCCAACCTCTTCTGGTAACAATGTTTGCATTAAACGGAAGGGTTTTGACATCGAAATCGATCCACTGGCAAAAAAAAGACAACTGAGTTTGTATGGAAGAACATAGTAAGTTTAATATTTTTGTAGACAGTTATTATTTGTCTGTATTTGTTTCATGAAAGTTTGTTATTATAATATTTCAGGTTTAATAACGCATCATGTGGACGTGAATTTCAAGGGGCCATGGCACTCTTGGGAAAAAGTTGATTCGATGTATAAGGATGAACTGTTCAAAGAGTTCAAGGTATGACAAAAAAAATATTGCTTACTTTATTGCCTTTTTATATGAATTCACGCAACTATTTCCATATTTCTGATTTTGAATAAATTATGATATATATTTTTATGGACAAACATTTTCCTGTAATTTTTGTTGATGTTGTTTGCAAATTATTTTACTTATCACATGTATTTGATAGAAAAATATGTCTTCCCTAAGGACGATGAAGAAATTGTTCGAATATTTGGGAAGATAAAACTCGGATCTCTTTGAACCAACAATTGGCACGAGCTTGCAATATCAAAAATGAACACCACAAATATTATTGATTGCATGAATAATGTTCCCATTTGGATACAAAAGGAAGATTGGAATACCTTGATACAGGATATTTGGTCAACCGATGGATTCCAAAGTCGATCCGACTCTTCAAAACGCAATCGGTTGAAACAAATAGATGGTAAAATAAGTTCTTACTTGTGGTGGCTCGGTTTCATTTGTATCATATCGAGCCAAGTATGATAAGCATTAATATTATTGAACACTCGTAATTGCATATGTTAAATATTTATGTTGCTCAATATTTTTATATGTTTATAGCAACAACAAGCCTGGGAAAAGAACTTTCATGGGATGATGTCTTTTCAATTTTGCATCGAATGTGAATTAAACCGACGCATTCGTACATAACAGTCCAAAAGCAGTGGTGGTAAGTACTTTTATTTTTGAAAAATTATTTCAAATATAATTTCATATTCAAATAAATGTATTTCTACATGTAATTGTTTGTTTGCAGGAAATTATAGAAAAGAGATGATTGCACAGTATGGACCTGATCGAGACCTTCATCCTGCTTTTGATGGAGACGCTTGGGGTGAGGCTTCCGGGGAAGCAAGGGTAGAGTTTACGGTGCACCTCGTATGCTAAAAACTAAGGTTAGTGCGAGTTCGTCATCGATTCCTACTCAAGTACACTCCACAAATCCGAGCACAATTATCCAGGAGTTGAAAGAGGAATTGCAAGTAAAAGATGCTCTTCTTAGTAAGATGCAACGTCGGATTTACTCGATTATAAATTATCTTGCCGTCCATCATGGAAGTTGTGTTAGGCCTGAATTTATGAGTCAAGGTATGCCAACACCTGTTGACACGATGCCATCACATACAATGGCACCTATGGGTCTCATGTCTTCAACAATGTATTGGCCTCGATCCCATCTCCCAAATATTGGTCCATCTTCATCTCATCCACAACATCGTAAATCATTTCCACCTTATACAATGGTTAAAAATATGTATTTTTTTGTTTCATATTGTTTTACTTTGACATGTAAATGTAACTGAATTTTTGTTGTATTATAAAATTTCCTTTATGTTATTTGAACTATATTTATTTGCTTCTAAATATTAATAATATTAATGAAAATATTTATTTATAATTATTTAATAAATTAAATACAGAATATATTAATTAAGAATTTGATTGGCATTTGCAACGGACAATCCGTTGTGAATGTTTGTTGCAAATGCAACAAGTTTGCAACGGATATTCGCTGCAAGCTTTCAAGGGCAATGTCGTTCCACGCTTGCAACGGAATGACCGCTGCAATGTTGCAACGGAAATA
>CM063588.1:11907035-11945401 GCA_032356905.1 Salix exigua | reverse complement strand
TTATTTACGGATGTATTACTACCCATGATCTCTTTTATTTTAAGGTACTCATATCCGAGGTCAACCATTACTCCCCATGATCCCTCTTTATGAACACCGTTAGCCGAAACTAACCATTCTTTTATTCCGGCCAACCTTTCGGATGCCATTAGCCATAGCTAATCAATCATTTATCCCGGCCATCCTTTCGGACGCCAATAGCCGAAGCTACTTAATTGTTTATCCGGCCATCCTTTCGGATGTCATTAGCTGTAGCTAATCAATTATTTATCCCGGCCAACCTTTCGGATGCCATTAGCCATAGCTAATCAATCATTTATCCCGGCCATCCTTTCGGACGCCAATAGCCGAAGCTAATCAATCACTTATCCCGGACATCCTTTCGGACGCCATTAGCCGTAGCTAATCAATCATTTTCCACATTTAAGCGTTCATTAATTTAATATAAACCTCATCGTAATTGTGAAATATTCAATTTAGAAAGTTTCTTACATGATGTAAGGATGGAGGGTTATAATTCACTTACTTGCTCTACTTCGGGGTTGTTCTTGTCTGGTCGATGGTTCAATCCCGATTGCTCACTTCGCAACATCGATGCCTAACTATTAGTATACTTCTATTTTCAATTTTATATTCATCAATATACTTATTCAACAATTCCAACTAAAACAAGCTTACAATTTTCAGTAAAATTATCAACAATTTCTTTTCATGATCTCAGATTTTCCAGTATAATACACATATGAGATTTCAGCAACAGTACCCATTAATTCTCATCCTAGGTCCACATTTTTCATCCTAAGTTATACATGAAAATTTCAGCATCATATTCATAAAGTTTTGATCATAACTCACACTTTCCAGCACAATTTATACATGAAAATTTCAGCATCATACTCATCAATTTTTCATCATAACCCCACATTTCCCTTGTTTCTCTTAATTCATTTTATTTCAACCTTCAAGAAGAACCATAAAAAAAATTTTCATGACACTTACCTATCTTATCTCACTGTTTTTTTTTTGAAAGTTTTGCAACTCTTCTTCCTCTTCTCTATTTCATTCACTATTTTCAGAGGGTCCTCTCCTTTGTTTTAGCTTAAGGTTTGATTGAGAAAATAAGGAAATGGGGTGGAAAAGAAGAGGTTGTGTTGGCTGCAAAGAGGAAAAAATTGGGTGAGAAGAGAAGGGATAGAGTTCGGCTAGGTGGAGAAAAATTGGGTGGAGAAGAGACCCCACAAGAAAAAAGTTGGGTGGAATTGGGTGGAGAAGAAAAATTGGGTGGAAAAGAGACCCCACACCCACTCACCTCCTTGTATTTTATATTCAAAACATGGGGGTTTGTTTGAGGTTTGGGTTAACTATATACTAATACTTGTTTTGTTCAATCTAAAACTGGTTTTGCTCTTCCTCCCCCTCCCCTTTTTCAAAAACAAAACGAATTTGTCTTCATTTCCCATTTATATATACTATTTTTTTCCTCGGTGTTTACACATTGAATTTTTAATGTTTGTTTCTTTAAAATCTTGTTTCTCGAGAGTTGCGACGGATAAGGTTTGTTTATCAAATATATAGTAGAGATGTATTACAAACCTTCATTCCATGGCCCGTATAAGTCTTATGGTATGATTATCAAAGATCCGAACAATCATCGTTCAGTAGTGGACTAATACATTAGCTTCTAGTTGATGAAACCACTGTACTTTAAAAAACTACCTCAAAAAATATGTCAAGCTAACTAGAAAGAGAAAACTACATTTACTTGAAATTTAAAATATCGTGAAAGTGGGTCCAAATATTTTTTATGTAAAAGTACATAAAAATAATAGTATACATAATTTTGATACCAAAGCAATTCACAAATACTAAAATACATATTTTAAAATAAAACATCAAAGCCAATGGTTGCACCTAAATTCTAAAGCTAGGCTTGAGAAACTCCAAGTAGCAAATTAAGAAGGCAGCCGTATCAACAAATTCTTTTTCTTTGTAACCATGTGATCAAACTTTTCATCAAATTAAACCATAGAATACAATGTTTTGCCCCCCTTTTCTAATGTTAAATTATTTCCACAGACATGGAAAGCCTTAGTATTCAAAATAAAAAACAAATACATAATGAATTGCTAGTTTGATTTGAATCCATTAAAAAAATTTAATGTTTTTCTCAATATCCTTTTCCTTGGAGGAGCAATACAAATCTATTAAAGAAAAAATATGAACAAAAAGCTCTAAATGTTCTCTCGAAGCCAAATCCAAATTTTGAAGATTTGAATTAAAGTTTTCATATTCCCTTAGTAGAAAACAATTACATTTAAACAAAAATTTCCCATTTAGAGTAATAAAATTACATTGTTTTTGAAAAGCTACCGTTTGTTTTCATGAGAAAAAAAAATTACTTTATGAAAAACATACATAACTACCGAAAATAAGTAGTAGTAGTAATGGTAAAGAAACATAATTAGCAATAAAGAAAGAGGCTTAAAAATGGTACTAAATAAACGTTTGTGTCTATATACATAGAACAACAACATTAAACGCCTATTAAAGATGTATTAATGAACAAAGTAATTGATATGATGCGTTTAAAAGACTTTTACTTATAAATTAGTTAGCATGTCGGATCCTTGAATTGAATCAAAGCATCAACAATCATAATCTCTTCCTAGATTGAGTTTTAAGGAAGAAGGCGATTTTTCAAAATAAAATCTTCTTGGTTCTATTGTGTTTGATCGGTGTATTTGCGGGTACTCCAGCACTTGCAGGAAGCAATACCGCACCATCGGGAGAGCCGTTTCCCAAGCCTAGCAAAGACATGGAAGCTTGCGCTGTGAAGTTGACCGTCCCATGTGGATTAGAGGTTTTTCGTAGTTTTAGCGGCAACAATAATAACCCATCAGACGATTGTTGCAAGAAGCTCGTAGCAGCAGGAATAGATTGTCACAATGCATTTACAAAGATTCTCATATCAAAAGAGCCCCAGGAAAACCCATCTAAGATTTCTCTAAGGAGCATGGATATTTGGAATCGTTGTGTCGCTGTTGCATCTAAAGAATAAACAAAACGCTTTTCCTTGACAGCTCAATAAATAATGTAATAGTGTTCCTTGAAATTTTTAGCATGGTATTCTAATAATAGACACTGCCCAAAGTTCTTGCTCTCAATACCATTGAATTTTTAATGTTTGTTTCTTTAAAATCTTGTTTCTCGAGAGTTGCGATAGATATAGGTTTGTTTAACAAATAGATAGTAGAGATGTATTACAAACCTTCATTTCTTGGCCCGTACAAGTCTTATGGTATGATTATCAAATGTCCGAACAATTATATTGATGCAAATTCATCGTTCGTAGTGGACTAAGACATTAGCGTTCTAGTGGAACTCTTTTTCCAATGCATTCTAAGACTTCACAGCACTAATAATAATTAATACGAGTACCAATACTAATTAAAATAAAACTTAGGGTGGTGGGTACTTGATAAAACCCCCGTACTCTAGAAAACGACCTCAACAAAAATATCAAACTAACTAGAAAGATAAAATTACATTTACTTGAAATTTAAAATATGAGTGTAAGTGGTTCTAAATATTTTTTTATGTAAAAGTAAATCAAAATAATAATAAACATATTTATTGAAAACTTTTTTTTTTGATACCAAAGCAATTCACAAATACTAAAATAAATATTTTAAAAGTAAAACATCAAAGCCAATGCTTGCACCTAAATTCTAAAGATAGGCTTGAGAAACTCCAGTAGCAAATTAAGAAGGCAGTCGTATCAACAAATTCTTTTTCTTTGTAACCATGTGATCAAACTTTTCATCAAATTAAACCATAGAATACAATGTTTTGCCCCCTTTTCTAATGTTAAATTATTTCCACAGACATGGAAAGCCTTAGTTTTCAGAATAAAAAAATACATAATGAATTGCTAGTTTGATTTGAATCCATTGAAAATTAATGTTTTTCTCAATATCCTTTTCCTTGGAGGAGCAATACAAATCTATTAAAGAAAAAATATGAACAAAAAGCTCTAAATGTTCTCTCGAAGCCAAATCCAAATTTTGAAGATTTGAATTAAAGTTTTCATATTCCCTTAGTAGAAAACAATTACATTTAAACAATAATTTCCCATTCAGAGTAATAAAATTACATTGTTTTTGAAAAGCTACCGTTTGTTTTCATGAGAAAAAAAAACATTACTTTATGAAAAACATACATAACTACCTGAAAATAAGTAGTAGTAGTAATGATAAAGAAACATAATTAGCAATAAAGAAAGAGGCTTAAAAATGGTACTAAATAAACGTTTTTGTCTATATACATAGAACAACAACATTAAACGCCTATTAAAGATGTATTAATGAACAAAGTAATTGATATCATGCGTTTAAAAGCCTTTTACTTATAAATTATTTAGCATGTCGGATCCTTGAATTCAATTAAAGCATCAACAATCATAATCTCTTCCTAGATTGAGTTTTAAGCAAGATGGCGATTTTTCAAAATAAAATCTTCTTGGTTCTATTGTGTCTCGATCGGTGTATTTGCGGGTACTCCAGCACTTGCAGGAAGCAATACTGCACCATCGGGAGAGCCCTTTCCCAAGCCTAGCAAAGACATGGAAGCTTGCGCTGTGAAGTTGACCGTCCCATGTGGATTAGAGGTTTTTCGTAGTTTTAGTGGCAACAATAACAACCCATCAGACGATTGTTGCAAGAAGCTCGTAGCAGCAGGAATAGATTGTCACAATGCATTTACAAAGATTCTCATATCAAAAGAGCCCCAGGAAAACCCATCTAAGATTTCTCTAAGGAGCATGGATATTTGGAATCGTTGTGTCGCTGTTGCATCTAAAGAATAAACAAAACGCTTTTCCTTGACAGCTCAATAAATAATGTAATAGTGTTCCTTGAAATTTTTAGCATGGTATTCTAATAATAGACACTGCCCAAAGTCCTTGCTCTCAATACCATTGAATTTTTAATGTTTGTTTCCTTGAAATCCTGTTTCTCGAGAGTTGCGACAGATAAGGTTTGTTTAACCAATGGATAGTAGAGATGTATTACAAACCTTCATTCCTTGGCCTGCATAAGTCTTATGGTATGATTATCAAAGGTCCGAACAATTATATTGATGCAAAATCATCGTTCAGTAGTGAACTAAGACATTAGCGTTCTAGTGGAACTCTTTTTCCAATGCATTCTAAGACTTCACAAAGACTAATAATAATTAATACAGCACCAATACTAATTAAAATAAAACTTAGGGTGGTGGGTACTTGATAAAACCCCCGTACTCTAGAAAACGACCTCAACAAAAATATCAAACTAACTAGAAAGATAAAATTACATTTACTTGAAATTTAAAATATGAGTGAAAGTGGTTCTAAATATTTTTTTATGTAAAAGTAAATCAAAATAATGATATACATATTTTTTGAAAACATGTTTTTGATACCAAATCAATTCACAAATACTAAAATACATATTTTAAAATAAAACATCAAAGCCAATGGTTGCACCTAAATTCTAAAGCTAGGCTTGAGAAACTCCAAGTAGCAAATTAAGAAGGCAGTCAGTATCAACAAATTCTTTTTTCTTTGTAACCTTGTGATCAAACTTTTTCATCAAATTAAACCACAGAATACAATGTTTTGCCCCACTTTTCTAATGTTAAATTATTTCCACATTATGGCAAGCCTTAGTATTCAAAATAAAAAACAAATACATAATGAATTGCTAGTTTGATTTGAATCCATTAAAAAAAATTAATGTTTTTCTCAATATCCTTTTCCTTGGAGGAGCAATACAAATCTATTAAAGAAAAAAGTATTCACAAAAAGCTCTAAATGTTCTCTCGAAGCCAAATACAAATTTTGAAGATTTGAATTACAGTTTTCATATTCCCTTAGTAGAAAACAATTACATTTAAACAATAATTTCCCATTCAGAGTAATAAAATTACATTGTTTTTCAAAAGCCACCATTTGTTTTCATGAGAAAAAAAACATTACTTTATGAAAAACATACATAACTACCTGAAAATAAGTAGTAGTAGTAGTAATGATAAACAAACATAATTAGCAATAAAGAAAGAGGCTTAAAAGTGGTACTAAATAAACGTTTTTGTCTATATACATAGAACAACACCATTAAACGCCTATTAAAGATGTATTAATGAACAAAGCAATTGATATGATGCGTTTAAAAGCCTTTTACTTATAAATTAGTTAGCATGTCGGATCCTTGAATTCAATCAAAGCATCAACAATCGTAATCTCTTCCTAGATTGAGTTTTAAGCAAGATGGCGATTTTTCAAAATAAAATCTTCTTGGTTCTATTGTGCTTGATCGGTGTATTAGCGGGTACTCCAGCACTTGCGAGAATCAATACCGCACCATCGGGAGAGCCCTTTCCCAAGCCTAGCAAAGACATGGAAGCTTGCGCTGTGAAGTTGACCGTCCCATGTGGATTAGAGGTTTTTCGTAGTTTTAGTGGCAACAGTAACAACCCATCAGACGATTGTTGCAAGAAGCTCATAGCAACAGGAATAGATTGTCATAATGCATTTACAAAGATTCTCATATCAAAAGAGCCCCAGAAAACCCATCTAAGATTTCTCTAAGGAGCATGGATATTTGGAATCGTTGTGTCGCTGTTGCATCTAAAGAATAAACAAAACGCTTTTCCTTGACAGCTCAATAAATAATGTAATAGTGTTCCTTGAAATTTTTAGCATGGTATTCTAATAATAGACACTGCCCAAAGTTCTTGCTCTCAATACCATTGAATTTTTAATGTTTGTTTCTTTAAAATCTTGTTTCTCGAGAGTTGCGATAGATATAGGTTTGTTTAACAAATAGATAGTAGAGATGTATTACAAACCTTCATTTCTTGGCCCGTACAAGTCTTATGGTATGATTATCAAATGTCCGAACAATTATATTGATGCAAATTCATCGTTCGTAGTGGACTAAGACATTAGCGTTCTAGTGGAATTCTTTTTCCAATGCATTCTAAGGCTTCACAGCACTAATAATAATTAATACAGCACCAATACTAATTAAAATAAAACTTAGGGTGGTGGGTACTTGATAAAACCCCCGTACTCTAGAAAACGACCTCAACAAAAATATCAAACTAACTAGAAAGATAAAATTACATTTACTTGAAATTTAAAATATGAGTGAAAGTGGTTCTAAATATTTTTTTATGTAAAAGTAAATCAAAATAATGATATACATATTTTTTGAAAACATGTTTTTGATACCAAATCAATTCACAAATACTAAAATACATATTTTAAAATAAAACATCAAAGCCAGTGGTTGCACCTAAATTCTAAAGCTAGGCTTGAGAAACTCCAGATAGCAAATTAAGAAGGCAGCCGTATCAACAAATTCTTTTTCTTTGTAACCTTGTGATCAAACTTTTTCATCAAATTAAACCACAGAATACAATGTTTTGCCCCACTTTTCTAATGTTAAATTATTTCCACATTATGGCAAGCCTTAGTATTCAAAATAAAAAACAAATACATAATGAATTGCTAGTTTGATTTGAATCCATTAAAAAAAATTAATGTTTTTCTCAATATCCTTTTCCTTGGAGGAGCAATACAAATCTATTAAAGAAAAAAGTATTCACAAAAAGCTCTAAATGTTCTCTCGAAGCCAAATACAAATTTTGAAGATTTGAATTACAGTTTTCATATTCCCTTAGTAGAAAACAATTACATTTAAACAATAATTTCCCATTCAGAGTAATAAAATTACATTGTTTTTGAAAAGCTACCGCTTGTTTTCATGAGAAAAAACATTACTTTATGAAAAATATACATAACTACCTGAAAATAAAGTAGTACTGGTAGTAATGATAAAGAAACATAATTAACAATAAAGAAAGAGACTTAAAAATGACACTAAATAAACGTTTTTGTCTATACACATAGAGCAACAACATTAAATACATATTAAAGATGCATTAATGAACAAAGTAATTGATATCATGTATTTCAAAGCCTTTTACTTATAAATTAGTTAGCATGTCGGATCCTTGAATTCAATCAAAGCATCAACAATCGTAATCTCTTCCTAGATTGACTTTTAAGCAAGATGGCGATTTTTTTATGTGCATGTGTTGTTTCATCCTGGTGCCACACACTCTTTCATTGATAAAAAGATCGTTACTAAATTGGGGAAGGAGTAGAAATGGTAGAGAGGGAATTTTCAATTGGAACTCCAATGGGAAACATGGTTGAAATCGATATTGTGTATTTGAATGTGGGGATTAGCTCTGTCCGAGTCGTGAAACAAAAGTAGACTTGATTCCCTTGGGGTTGCATGATTTTGACTTAATTTTAGGCATGAATTGGTTGGATAAATATAGGGCTCTAATAGATTGTTATGCTAAAACTGTTATCTTCCAAACCCCAAAAGGAGAGAAAAGATTTTTGAGGAGAAAGAATGTTCAAACAGTCTGCCATAATATCGTAGTAATAGCCCAAAACCATTGAGAAAAGGGTGTGTGGGATACCTCGTGTACATTTTAAACTCCAATGATAAAGGCCCAAATTTGCAAGATATTGTTGTGGTGAGGGAATGCCCCAGATGTGTTTCTCGAAGAATTACCGGGATTACCTCCAGATCGGGAGGTAGAAGTGGCCATAGACACTTTCCTCGGAGCTCCACCCATATCGCAACAACCTTACTGGATGGCCCCAACAGAATCGAACTAGTCGAAGACCAACTACAAGAATTATTAGACAAAGGATTCATACGGCCCAGTAATTCTCCTTGGGGAGCGCCAGTTCTATTTGTGAGATAGAAAGATGGAACCTATAGGCTCTGTATTGATTATCGACAGTTGAACAAAATAACAAAGAAGAACAAGTATCCATTACCTCAGATTGATGATTTGTTTGACTAATTCAGGCTACTACCAAATGAAGATCACACGGGAAGATGTAGCAAAGATCGCATTTAGAACTCGTTATGGACACTATGAGTTTTTGGTGTTATCGTTTGGATTGACGAATGCTCCAGCTTTCTTCATGGATTTAATGAATCGGATTTTCCAACCCTGTCTTGATAAGTTTGTAGTAGTATTCATCGATGACATACTAGTATACTCGAAGTCCTTCGAGGAGCACAAAGTACACTTGAGACAAGTTTTGCAAATCTTGAGAGAACACTAGTTATATGCAAAACTAGGTAAATGTGAGTTTTGGCTAAAGAGGGTAACGCTTCTAGGACACGTTATATCGACTGAAGGTGTTTTTGTGGACCCCAAAGACCGACTTCGATTATCGAAATACATAGCTTCTTGGGACTTGCAGGATACTATCGGAAGTTTATCGAAGGTTTTTCATTGATTACGACACCTTTGACTCAGTGATGTGAAAAAATAAGAAATGGATGTGGTCGGAGGAGTGTGAAAGGAGCTTCCAGGAATTGAAAAGAAGGCTCACCATTGCTCCAGTGTTAACCCTTCCTCTCAGGATAGAAGGTTTTGTAGTTTATAGTGATGTTTTGGGAAAAGGTTTGGGGTGTGTAATACCGGCCAATAACTTAAAACAAGAAATATTAGATAAAAAAGCATAATAAAATAAAATAAAATAAACAAGAGGCGGTTGAACTAGCCATAATCCAATAATTAGTAGTCCGATCCACAGTCCAATATCCGTCCACAGTCCAATATCCAAAAAGCTGAGGTCAATTTTTTTTTACTTTTTTAGGCGGTTAAACTAGCCATTTGAGTTTTTTTTTATTTTGTATATTTTTTCCAATAATCAAAACTAAATTTGTTACCTTTGCTTGCTAGCTCTCGACAACTGGCGCCAAAATTGCTTGACCGCTATTTATGATCGGCTTGTTTTAACTCACAAGTGCATGAGTGTGCGATGTAGCAATTAACTCGGTAAGATCGAGGTCATATCCACAGAGAGCTAGATTTATAAATTAAGCTTGGTAACAACAAAAATATTTTAGGAGAATGCTTGAATGAATTTGTTTTCTAAGATAAAAAGAGTAATTAGATTTAAATGATAAGAAAAAGTAAGTCTTGGTTCCAAATCAATTTTGATGGTGATGTATTGGTGAATCCTTCAACATATATAAGATAACTCAAATTAATATCAACGATGGTGATATTAGATTAGAAGATATTACAATGAAGATCTAAAACATGAAGATGATTATTGCTTAAGAATAAATGAGTGTTTTCATATTAAATAAGACATTGAATCAAGCAATCTCTATACCAAAACTAAGTTTTGTTCATAAAAATTCAAGATTATAACATTACTTAGATGATTTCTAAAATTTCTTTGCAATAACAAAACATTCATGAAGAAAAAGTGAAGATAGACATTAGGATTCATTCATATCTTAAAGAACTCACTTCAATCACCATCATCCTTGATTTGGATCCAAGAAAGAGATTAGCCAACCATAATTATATATAATAACACTGTAATAAACATGAAATAACTTGAATCAAACTGAAATAATAAGTTTTACAACTAAAATAAAACTGAAATCTAAAACAAGAAGAACAAAACACAATCTCGGAAAATATTGCAAGACAGATTTGAAGCTAACTTGGACTGCAATTTAACCCTATTTCTGAGCGTTTTTTGGAGAAGGCTATTAGACACATATTTATAGCCCTTTCTGTTAGCTTTCCAGAACATTAAAAACCATATAATTTGGATCTCTGAGTCAAAAGATATGACCGACACGCCGAAAGGTGTTCTGGAAAACTCATTATGTTGGCAACTTGGAGCATATTCTTGTGCCTGATTTGATGCCAACTTTGTACTGCACTTTACCCCACTTTATAAGCATTTTCGGGAGACAGCTATTAGACACATAGTTGTAGGCCTTTCTGTTAGCTTTCCAGAACATCAACAACCATACAATTTGGATCTCGGAGTCAAACGTTATGACTGAAACTCCGAAAGGTGTTCTGAAAAACTTATTATTTCGGCAACTTGTAGAAGATTTTTGTGTCCGATTTTCTTCCTCATTTTTAGCTGAATCTTTCTTCTTTTTGACCCAAGATAAAGTAACAATCTTTCCTCTAGCTTTCCATAGATTTCTCCTCCAATTCTTTCTTCCAAATTTCGACATTTAAATTTCCTGAAATAATTCATTTAAGCTCAAAAAAACTTGTCGAAACATTAAGAGAAATTCATTACTAAAAAGCACATCAATTATTATAAAATCCCAAATAAAACTAATAAATACATATGTAAAATAAGAGATTTAACAATACTTTTGATGCACAATCACACCCCCCAACTTAGATTTTGCTAGTCCTCAAGCAAAACAAAACATAAAACCGTTGAAATAAAAATAATAATAACCATAATTAGATTCGACTCATTACACTTAAAGGACCTATCATGCAAACATTGGTATCTTCAACTTGGTGTGTACACAATAGCGAATAAAGAAAAATAAACATACTCACATTCTCTAAATCAAATATCCATACAAAATTCCAAATTCAATCGTATTTATCATGCAACCAACATAATTAATTCATGCGAAAACTCGACTTGTAATCTTCCCTTCTTTCCACTACAAACAAGGTAGCAAACTAGAGAAATAACTATCTATATATATTTTTTTCTTTTTTTTCTTTTGTGTGAACTTTATTTGTTCTTTTTCTTTAAGTGGTCACTTCCCTTTTGACGCGAATACAAACATTTGTGATGAATGCACCCGGTTACTCACAAAGTCACACACTTAAAGTGCTTTGCATACTCATATTTCAAGCTGCCGTTTGACGTAAAGATAAACATTTGTGATGAATACCCCTAGTTACTGAGCAACTCAAAACATTGGAGTAGGTTGAACTTTGCACACATCTATTTATTTAATTATTACTCTATTTACTTAAACCTTGTTTAGGACTAGATTAAAAGGGATGATCACAAGTAAAGCATCACACTCATCTTTTATGCATAATCACACAACTCACACAATTTTTTAAGGAAAGATGTACTTCAATAATCTTAAAGAAAAACAAAATATGTTATATCTTGCTTTATAAGATATTATCTATCCCAAATTAAAGCATGCAATGTTCAACACAATAATGAATCCAAAAATGTAATGTTGATCCTAATTAAGTCTCACTCACATACAAATGCTTTTTTTCAAACAAGCATGGCCATCTCAAACATTCAACACAATCAAATATCCAAAATTAAGTTTTAAATTATCCTTAAAAAAATAAGAATAAAGATTAGAAAAGCTATTACTCCTTTTTTTCAAGGATGAATGTCCGATTGAATTGGACATGAGTTGACTTCTTGCTTGAGCTTTTTTTTCTTCTTTTTTAACCTTGATATCACAACTAAAAGAAAATATCAAACCATTTTTTTTTGAAAATAAAACAAAACCTCATACCCCTAACTTAAAATAATGCATTGTCCCTAATGCATGAACAAGTAAACAAGAGTTGGAAGAATAAGAGAGAGAGAAAAAAAAACAAAAAAAAAATAAAAATAAAAAAAAACACATTAATTCCGATATCTGCAATGGCATTGGATCATCAAGATCCAATGTCTCAACTTCAACCACAAAATTTTCAAGATAAGGTTTCAATCGATGACCATTTATCTGTGAAAACATTTCCATTCTTATGATTTTCTACCTCAACAGACACCATGCTCAGAGATGGATTGAATCACAAATGGACCAATCCATTTTGTTCTCAACTTCCCAGGAAAAGATGTAATCGTGAATTATACAAGAGAACCTTTTGACCAACATGAAAGGATTTTCTAAGAATATGTTTATCATGCAAAGTTTTCATCTTATGTTTTGAATTTTTGCATTTTCGAATGCATCATTTCTCAACTCCTCTAATTCATCCAATTGAAGTTTTCTATTTTTTCCAATCTCATTTTCATTGTCATTGAATTGCCGAATGACCCAATATGCACGGTGCTCAATCTCAACAGGGAGATGACAAGCCTTTCCATAAACTAGCCTATAAGGAGACATTCCTAAAGAGGTCTTGTAAGCAGTGCGATATGCCCACAAAGCATCGACTAGTCGTAAGGACCAATCTTTACGGTTTGGGTTGACTGTTTTCTCTAAAATGTTCTTGATTTCCCTATTTGCCAACTCAGCTTGTCCATTAGTCTGTGGGTGATAAGGGGTACTGACCTTGTGAATCACACCATATTTTCTCATCAAAATCCCAACAGGCTTGTTACAAAAATGTTTTCCCCCATCACTAATCATAGCCCTGGGCATGCCAAAACGAGAAAATATGTTCTTTCAAGAATTTGACCACAACTCGATGGTCATTGGTTCGAGATGCAATGGCCTCCACCCATTTAGACACATAATCAACAACGAACCAGGATGAATTGGTAACCAAATGAACTTGGAAAAGGTCCCATGAAATCAATCCCCAACAATCAAATATTTCCAAAACAAGAATGGGGTTAAGGGCATCATGTTACGCCGAGTGAGATTACCTAGGCGTTGGCATCGATCACATGCAACACGGAACGCATGGACATCTTTAATCATGGTGGGCCAATAAAAACCACACTGCAAGATCTTGGCAGTGGTTTTCTTGGAAGAGAAATGCCCACCACAGGCCAATGCATGACAAAAATTAATGACACTTGGAATTTCATGATCAGGGATGCACCGCCTAACAATTTGGTCGGACAAGTATTTAAATAGGTAGGGGTCATCCCAAAAAGGTACGCACGTTACGCAAGAATTTATGTTTGTCAAGTTTAGACCAATGAGAAGGAATCGACTTGTGGCTAGGTAATTTGCTATGTCAAGATACCATGGAGAGCCAATGTTGGAGACATTACCTGCAAAAATAAATTTTCATCAACAAAGAGTTCATTTATTGGAGATTCATCTACTATGTTCTCATAGCTTGAAAGACTGGATAAATGATCACCCACTACATTCTCTACTCCCTTTTATCTCGAATTTCAAGGTTAAACTCTTGGAGTAGAAGGATCCATATCATCAAACGTGGCTTGGAATCTTGTTTTGTGAGCAAGTATTTCAATGTTGCATGATCGATGAAAACAATAACAAGAGATCCAACCAAATAAGACCGAAACTTGACTAAAGCAAATACCACAACTAAGAGTTCTTTTTCAATTGTAGTGTAATTCAATTGAGCATCATTCAACGTCTTGCTAGCATAATAAATTACATGAGGTTTCTTATCTTTTCTTTGCCCTAAAACAGCACCTATTGCAAAATCACTAGCATCACACATCAATTCAAATGGTAAAGACCAATCGAGAGCTTGCATGATTGGTGTAGTGGTCAACAACCCTTTAAGCTTTTCAAAAGCTTCTTGACATTTTGATGTCCAATCAAATTGGGCATCTTGTGACAACAAGTTACACAATGGTTTGGCAATGGTACTCGAATGAATGAATGAATCTTCGGTAAAACCAGAGATGTCCTAAAAAGGATCTCACATCTTTCACAGATCCTGGGGTAGGTAATTTTGAATGACTTCAACTTTTGACTTATCTACCTCTATCCCTTTTGAAGAGACAATGTAACCTAAGACAATGCCATGTGTCACCATAAAATGACATTTCTCCCAATTAAGTACAAGATTGCTCTCCTCACACCTTTCAAGAACTTTTTCTAAATGCATTAGACACAACTCATAAGAATCCCCATAAACTGAAAAATCATCCATGAAAACTTCCAAAAAAATTTCCACCATGTCACTAAAGATACTCATCATACACCTTTGAAAAGTGGCTGGTGCATTACACAAGCCAAAGGGCATTCTTCTATAAGCATAGGTACCAAAAGGACAAGTGAACGTGTTTTATTCTTGGTCTTCTAATGAAATCTCAATTTGGTTGTAACCTGAGTATCCATCAAGAAAACAATAGAAAGCTCTTCCTGCTACTCTTTCAAGCACTTGGTCTAAAAATGGAAGAGGAAAATGGTCCTTCCTAGTCACCATGTTCAACTTACGGTAATCAATGCACATACGCCATCCAGTTTGGATTCTAGTTGGCACTAGCTCATTATTTGCATTCTTCACTACCGTGACTCCAGATTTCTTAGGGACAACTTGGGTTGGACTAACCCATTTTGAGTTTGCAATGGGATAAATGATACCTGCATCAAGTAACTTAAGAACTTCTCCTCTCACTACTTCCTTCATGGTTGGGTTCAATCGTCTTTGCATTTGCCTCACAGATTTAGCCTCTTTTTCAAGATAGATTCTATGTGTACATAAAAGAGGGCTAATTCCTTTCAAGTCAGTAATTGTCCACCCAATTGCTTTCTTGTGTTTTCTCACCACTTTCAAAAGCTTTTGTTCCTGCTCTATGCTAAGTTTTGATGAAATCACAATAGGATATGATTCATCTTCCCTAGAAATGCATACTTAAGATCACTCGGTAAAGGCTTCCTTTCGGCTTATAAGGTTGAACAAGAGATGTCTCAACTTTCACTTGGGCTGAAATCAAAGGCTCAAACAATGGAGTCCATTGACCTGTTGACATAATAGGCATTGGCTCTAGATATGTCTCGAGTTCTCTTACTTCCTCATCAACACATTCCAAAGAACAAAATCTTTCATCATGAATTAAAGTTCTCTCTAATGGATCCTTTATCCCTTCTCTCTCAAAGTGTTCTTGACAAACAGTTTGAATCAAATCCACCTCTCTAATGTCCTCATGTTCACCAATTTGTTTGGAAATATTGAAAATATTCATCTCCAATGTCATATTCCTAAAAGACAATTTCATCACCCCATTCCTACAGTTAATTAAAGCATTGGATGTAGCTAGGAAAGGTCTACCTAAAATGACTGGGATGGGAGCATTAGAACCTTGAACAGGTGAGGTGTCTAACACTACAAAATCAACAGGAAAGTAGAATTTATCTACTTGGATCAATACATCCTCAACAACACCCCGAGGAATCTTGATTGACCTATCAGCTAATTGAAGGGTGATTCGAGTAGGCTTGATTTCCCCTAGACCTAATTGTTTGTAAACAGTGTAGGGTATTAAATTCACACTTGCTCCTAAATCCAACAAAGCTTGGTCTATCTTATGACTTCCAATAATGCATGAAATGGTGGGACAACCAGGATCTTTGTATTTGGGAGGGGTCTTAAACTGGATGATGGCACTGGCATGTTCAGTTAGAAAGGCTTTTTCTTTCACATTCAATCTCCTTTTGACTGTGCATAAGTCCTTAAGGAACTTTGCATAAGATGAGACTTGTTTAATTGTATCAAGGAGTGGAATGTTTACCTTTACTTGTTTGAACAATTCATAGATTTCCGAGTTCATAAGATCATGTTTAGATTTTCCTAACCTTTGTGGAAATGGTGGTCTAGGAACAAATTCTAAATCACTCACTTTGCCTCCATTTTTTATTGAATCATCTCCTTTCTCACTCTTCTCTCTCTCATTTATCTCACCTTCTTTCTCACTCAAGCTCTCATTTGTCACTCGTGTTTTGATTCCTTCTTCACTTTCCCTAGATTTCTCCTCCACAATTCCTTTGTCACTCAAACCTATAGCTTTGTCAATAATCTTTCCACTTCTGAGGGTGGTGATGGCTTGGATTTGTTCATGGTTTGAGGATTCACCGGGTGAGGATTCACTTATATGCATCTGACCTCTAGGATTTGGCATTGGTTGAGCTGGGATTTTTCCCTTCTCTTGAATGCTTAGTGATTGAGTCAACTTGGTTAGTTGACTTCGAATGTCATCTAAGGTCCTATTGGTCTGATCTTGAAATTTGTTAACTTGGTTGTTGATTCCTCCTTGTGTTTGCATGAACTGTTGAAGAGTATCCTCTAGGGATCTCTTATGAGGGGGTTGGTATGTGTTATGTGTGGGAGCATGAAATGGTTGGGGTGGAGGTTAAAATGTTTGAGGTACTGAAAGCCCTCATTTCTCCATCCAAAATTTGGGTGATTCCTCCATCTAGGATTATAAGTATCAGAGTAGGGATTGCCTACTTGGTTTGAAAATGGCTTTCTAACATTACTTGAATCAGAAGTTTGGCCATATTTCACCTCCTTGAAAGCTGGAATAGTAGGGCACTCAGTTGTCTTATGCCCTTTACCCTCACAAACAACACAACTTTCCTCTTGTTGTTCACTTCTGACATGCACTTTTTTAATCTCTAGAGACTCTACTTTTCTAGCCAATGAGGCTAATCTAGCATTAAGGTCATCGGTCTCTTTCAATTGGAACCTCCCACTTGAATGAGAAACGATGTTTCTAGATTCAACTTGAAGTGGGAGAGAAGTTTCCCATTGCTTTGTGTTTTCAGCCAATTGATCAAAAAAATCAAAGGCTTCACTTGGTTCTTTGTCATAAAACTCACCATTACACATGGTTGACACTAGCTTCTTAAAATCTGCGGTAAGAGAGTCATAGAAGAAACTCACTAACCTCCACATCTCAAAACCATGGTGGGGACAAGCATTCAACAAGTCTTTAAACTTTTCCCAAGCTTGGTGAAATGACTCATTTGGACTACAAGAAAAATTCATCATTTGACGTTGTAAGGTTGCTGTCCTATGAGTGGGGAAGTATTTTTTTCAAAAATTCAGCTTGCATTTCTCTCCATGTACCTATAGACCTAGGACGCAGGGAGTTTAGCCAAAGCTTGGCTTTATCCTTTAGAGAGAATGGGAACAATTTAAGTCGAATGGTTTCCTCCGTGCATGTTCTATCAATAAAGGTATTGCATACTTCTTCAAACTCCTTAATGTGTATGTATGGATTTTCAGAATCCATACCATGAAATGTGGGAAGAAGTTGAATCATGCCCGGTTTCAAATTGAAAGCTTGTTGGTTAAGAGGCAATATAATACACGAAGGTGTACTTTGTCTTGCCGGGTGAAGATACTCTCGAAGGGTTCGAAAATTAGGTTGATCATTGAATTGTGGAGGTCCATTACCTTGAACACTCCCTTCACCCTCTATATCTTCAACATTAGCCATGATGGAATACAATATGACAATTATATGAATATGAAAGGAAAGGAGAAAAAAACAAGATTGCAAATAAAAGTAAATGAAACGTAAAAGATAAAGTAATAGCTGAAAGAAAAAAAATACAACAAATTAGGAAATACACACTAACTAATAAGCAATATTAACAACAATAAACATTAAAAGATAATTGTAACAAGCATGAATAAAAAGGCGGTAATACCGGCCAAGAACATAAAACAATAAATATTAGATAAAAAGCATAACAAAATAAAATAAAATAAACAAGAGGGTTGAACCAACCATAATCCAACAATTAGTAGTCCAGTCCACAGTCCAATATCCGTCCACAATTCAATATCCAAAAAGCTGAGGTCAATTTTGTTTTACTTTTTCTTAGGCGGTAAGACCAGCCATTTGAGTTTTTTTTTTATTTTGTATATTTTTTTTCCAAGAATCAAAACTAAATTTGTTACCTTTGCTCGCTAGCTCCCCGGCTGTCACGCGGGAGACCCGGGTTCGATCCCCGACAACGACGCCAAAATTGCTTGACCGCTATTTATGATCGGCTTGTTTTAACTCACAAGTGCATAAGTGTGCGATGTAACAATTAACTCGGTAAGATCGAGGTCATATCCACAGAGAGCTAGATTTAGAAATTAAGCTAGGTAACAACAAAAATATTTTAGGAGAATGATGAATGAATTTGTTTTCTAAGATAAAAAGAGTAATTAGATTTAAATGATAAGAAAAAGTAAGTCTTGGTTCCAAATCAATTTTGATGATGTATTGGTGAATCCTTCAACATATATAAGATAACTCAACCTAATATCAACGATGGTGATATTAGATCGGAAGATATTACAATGAAGATCTAAAACATGAAGATGATTATTGCTTAAGAATAAACAAGTGTTTTCATATTAAGTAAGACATTGAATCAAGCAATCTCTATACCAAAACTAAGTTTTGTTCATAAAAATTCAAGATTATAACATTACTTAGATGATTTCTAAAATTTCTTTGCAATAACAAAATATTCATGAAGAAAAAGTGAAGATAGACATTAGGATTCATTCATATCTTAAAGAACTCACCTCAATCACCATCATCCTTGATTTGGATCCAAGAAAGAGATTAGCCAACCATAATTATATATAATAACACTCTAATAAACATGAAATAACTTGAATCAAACTGAAATAATAAGTTTTACAACTAAAATAAAACTGAAATCTAAAACAAGAAGAACAAAACACAATCTCGGAAAATATTGCAAGACAGATTTGAAGCTAACTTGGACTGCAATTTAACCCTATTTCTGAGCGTTTTTTGGAGAAGGCTATTAGACACATATTTATAGCCCTTTCTGTTAGCTTTCCAGAACATTAAAAACCATATAATTTGGATCTCTGAGTCAAAAGATATGACCGACACGCCGAAAGGTGTTCTGGAAAACTCATTATGTTGGCAACTTGGAGCATATTCTTGTGCCTGATTTGATGCCAACTTTGTACTGCACTTTACCCCACTTTAGAAGCGTTTTCTGGAGACAACTATTAGACACATAGTTGTAGGCCTTTGTGTTAGCTTTCCAGAACATCAACAACCATACAATTTGGATCTCAGAGTCAAACGTTATGACTGAAACTCCGAAAGGTGTTCTGAAAAACTTATTATTTCGGCAACTTGTAGAAGATTTTTGTGTCCGATTTTCTTTCTCATTTTTAGCTGAATCTTTCTTCTTTTTGACCCAAGATAAAGTAACAATCTTTCCTCTAGCTTTCCATAGATTTCTCCTCCAATTCTTTCTTCCAAATTTCGACATTTAAATTTCCTGAAATAATTCATTTAAGCTCAAAAAAACTTGTCGAAACATTAAGAGAAATTCATTACTAAAAAGCACATCAATTATTATAAAATCCCAAATAAAACTAATAAATACATATGTAAAATAAGAGATTTAACAATACTTTTGATGCACAATCAAGTATGATGCTGAAATTTTCATGTATAAATTGTGCTTGGAAAGTGAGTTATGATGAAAACTTTATAAATATGATGCTGAAATTTTCATGTATAACTTAGGATGGAAAAATGTGGACCTAGGATGAGAATTGATGGGTATTGTTGCTGAAATCTCATGTGTGTATTGCGCTGGAAAATCTGTGAGATCATGAAAAGAAATTGTTGATAATTTTACTGAAAATTGTAAGCTTGTTTTAGTTGGAATTGTTGAATAAGTATATTGATGAATATAAAATTGAAAATAGAAGTATACTAATAGTTAGGCATCGATGTCGCAGTGGAGCGATCGGGATTGAACCATCGACTGGACAAGAACAACCCAAGTAGAGCAAGTAAGTGAATTATAACCCTCTATCCTTACATCATGTAAGAAACTTTCTAAATTGAATAGTTCATAATTATGATTAGGTTTATATTAAATTAATGAATGCATAAATGTAGAAAATGATTTATTAGCTACGACAAATGGCGTCTGAAAGGATGTCCGGGAAAAGTGATTGATTAGCTACGGCTAATGGCGTCCGAAAGGATGGTCGGGATAACTGATTGATTAGCTACGGCTAATGGCGTCTAAAAGGATGTTCGGGATATATGATTGATTAGCTACGGCTAATGGCGTCCGAAAGGATGGGCGGGATAAATGATTGATTAGCTACGGCTAATGGCGTCCGAAAGGATGGGCGGGATAAATGATTGATTAGCTACAGCTAATGGCGTCTAAAAGGATGTTCAGGATAAATGATTGATTAGCTACGGCTAATGGCGTCTAAAAGGATGTTCAGGATAAATGATTGATTAGCTACGGCTAATGGCATCCGAAAGGATGACCGAAATAAAAGAATGGTTAGTTTCGGCTAACGGTGTTCATAAAAAGAGATCATGGGTAGTAATGGTTGACCTCAGATAGAAGTGTCTTAAAATAATATTCAAAGGAATGATAATGATACACGAAAAATAGGAATGAAGTCCCTGTAAACTTTTACAACTAAATTGCACCATGTTTATATAGAAATTCCAAGATATTTGTGTCCTTTTCTTTGATTGGTTATTAGGTTAGAATTTTTAATACTAATATTAAGAAATTGCATTTCATTATATGTTGTGCTACTGCAGGGACGTCACAGCCACGTGAAATCTAGGGAACCTAATAAAAGAGGATCTACTTTTGGAAAAAAATCACGTAAATTGCATGCGAAATTAAGTAGTTTTAGGATGAAGCGATCTATGTAATGCATAAATTTGTAAAAACCCTTTTGTGTAAATTGGGAAGTTTCATTCGTAGATTAAGAACGTAAACCAGGTTTATGTGTGTATATTTCTAATTAAAAAAAACCTTTAGTTATGAAAACAATAATATTGAACGTTTATGCGGACCTTATTTCTTCAATAGAATGTTATTGTATGGATAATGTTAAATGATGAGAATTAATATGGATCGTGATGTATGGGATTATGCATATATATATAAAATACGGTATTTACACATCAAATTGAATTTTTTCAAGCTAAGGGCTAAATTGAAAAAATTAAAAATTTAATACTCAATTGAGGGTCAAAATGCACAAATCAAAAGAGAAGGACAAAAATGAAAAAGGCGCAAAAATTAAGGTTAAGTTGAAATTCGGCCAAGGGCAAACATGCATAAAATTATAAATTTAAATCCAATTAGGGTGCAATTAGAACAATTATAAATTGGAGGACTAAATTGCATCTTCACTTCCCTTCAAAATCAACACCCGTCGTTCCTTTTTGCAGACTCACCGACCGGCCACCCACTCTAGCCGACCAATCACCACCGCAAGCATGCCAGCCACCATTTTACCGACCAACCAACCACCGTGTCAAGCTACACCACCTATAAATAGCCACCATGCACGACGGGACAAGGGAGAAGAAATTGGCAAACGTTGTCTCTCTCTAGAAACGCAGCCCTTCCCGAGCTCTCTCTCTCTCCTCCAACAACCACCATTCAACCACCCATATCCACCTTTATCATCACCTTCAACCTCCCTTCAACTCTAGCAGCTCAGTCGTCCTCTTCGGGGAAGACATAGAGGCAGTCCCGACGCCAGCCACGCCAGCCGCCACCTTCCAACGCCGTTTCCGGCCACCACAGGCCACCGTTGCCAACACCTTCACGACCAAAAGATTCTCCTCGATGTCCTCTACACAACGGCAGGTCGAGTTGGGTTTCGGCCCGACTCTACCATAAAGGCTTAGTCTTCCATCCCGTAAGGACCGGAAGCCTTGTCCAAAACCCTTTGGGCTTCTAACCCGTGAGGGCTAGAAGCCCAACCAAAAGAGATGGTTCGTTAGTCCCGTGGGCTGACGGCCCAACCCAAAATCAACTGGGATTCCAGCCCATTCGGGCTGACAGCCTAGTCCCTTGACAGCCCAACCCACAAAAAAATAAAAAAAATAAAATATTTTTCAAAGATGCATGTATTTTTTTTAGTATTATTTTAAAAAAAATACAAAATATAAAATGTGTTTTTGTGCATACGGCCATATTCCAAGATTTTTCAAGCATATTTTTTGTAAAAAAATATGACGCATCATTTTTATATTTTAAAACAAAAATTGGATATCGTAACCGGTTTATGATTATCCTTTGGAATTTTGGCCAAAATATCAAAAATAATTTTAAATAGTTTTGTTTCATTTATTAAGATATAAATTTACATTGTAAAGTACATCCATGGATAAAAAAGGGTTTTAACTACAATGTAAATTTACATTATATAATACATTCTTAGATAATACATTTTTTAACTACGGTGTAAAATTATATTGTAAAGTATATCTGTAAATAAGAAAAGGTTTTTAAGTGTGGTGTAAAATTACATTGTAAAATGCACCAAGAGAGAAATTTTTATTTTTGAAAATGTCTGTAAAAATATAAACTAAGAAAATAAAAGGATAATAAAAATCAAACAACAATGTAGCTTGCCCTATATAGGGTGTACTAGGGGTGATGCGTCTTCCCCTTTCACAACAAGTTTCCTTACCCAAGACTCTCGTGACCACTAGGTTCCTAGTAACCTCAATACTAGCAGGGAATGACAGGGGTGACCATAAAGAGCCTAGAAAGGTGTCATGCCGGTGGAAATATGATAAGTGGTGTTCCACCATAATACCGCTTGTGGTAGGTATTCGATCCATTTTCGTGGCCACTAATGAAGCATCGTAGAGTACTTGCTCAAGGCAACGATTCACGACCTCTGTTTGTACATCTGTTTGTGGGTGATAGGTGGAGCTAAGCTTGAGTTTGGTGCCTGGATATAGTGAAGAATTCCTACAAAAATTTGCTGATAAACACAGGGTCATGGTCACCGATAACAGATTGGGGCATTCCATGTAACTTGGCGACCCCTCCACAAAGTTTTTAGCTACCACTTTGTCCCATGAATGGATGGGTCAATGACATAAAATGGTCCGACTTGCTCAATTAGTCCACGACCATGAAAATGGTATCTCTTCCGTGAAATCATGGTAGGGCCTTAATGAAATCAAGTGTAATATCATCCCATATATGTTATCGTGGTCACAATCACTAATAGCAGATTGGGGCATTCCATGTAACTTGACGACCCCTCCATAAAGTGTTTAGCTACAACTATGTCCCATGAATGGATGGGACAATGACATAAAATGGGTTGACTTGCTCAATCTGTCCACAACCACGAAAATGGCATCTCTTTCATGAGATCATGGTAGGCCCTTAATCAAATCAAGTGTAATATCATCCCATACCTGGCATGGTATGGGTAAAGGTTAAGTAGACCACTGGTGTCTGTAGATTCGGACTTTGTCCTTTGACGATTTCACAAGTATAGACATATTCTTGAACATCATTATACATAGTAGGCCAGTAGAATTGCTGAGCTAACCTTTTATAAGTACGCAAGTCACTAGAGTGGCCGACTAGCTTACTCGTCATGAAATTTAGCAAGAAGTTTTTGTCTGAGCTCTTGCACACGAGGACAACGATCCTGGTTTTATAAATAACCGGACCATCCCGTAGCTTGTCGTGAGAGTCAGGCTTTGCAGTGACAGAGGCAATCAATTGAGTAGTGTGTTCATCCTTTCCCGTAGTAGCCTTTAAATCCTCCTAAAGACTGATCTGCGGTACAAACAACTGATTGAGAATTGGGTTGGCTGGCTTATGTGAGAGTGCGTCTACCGCAAAATTGTCTTGCTCTGGACGATATTGAATTTCATAATCATAGACTAACAGCTTGGTCACTCATTATTGCTCGGGAGTAGTAATTGGCTGATCTAGGAGATATTTCAAGCTCTTACGGTCGAGTTTGGATGATAGCATTTCGAGTAGGTAAGGATGCCAAGTGCATATAGCTCGACAATTGCCTTACTCATAAAGGACCATGATCGCCTAGTGGCGCTCGAGTGCCTTACTCATAAAGGCAATCGATTGCCCTTATTGAGAAAGAATTGCCTCGATGCTTATCCTAATGCATTTGCCTCAATGACGAATGATTGGTTGAAATTGGGCATTGCCAATGTGGGCATAGTGGTAATGGCCTTTTTAGTGCGATGAAGGTAGTTTCCATGTCAATATTCCATATAAACTGGCCCTTGTTTTAGAGATTGGTGAGAGGTCGTGCAATGACCCCATAAACTTACAATATTATCCAAGTGAGCCCTAAAAACCCCGTAGTTCTATGATGTTACTAGGTTGAGGCCACACAACCATTGCCTCTATTTTTCTCATATCTACCATGACTCCATATTGTGTAACTATATGCCCCGGATATTAAAGCTCGTGGTCGTCCAAAAGCACACTTTATTTCCTTAATAAATTATTGGTGTAGTACCTTCAAAGTTGTCTCCACATGTTGCAAATGTGCATCATAAGTTGAGTTATAAATTAAAATATCATAAAAAAACAAGTATGTATTTTATGAGATAGGGTTGAAAGATAGAATTCATGATTGCCTGGAAGGTACAAGGGGCATTGCATAGTCCAAAGGCATGACCAAATACTCACGAGTGTCCATTATGTGTTCGAAAAGTTGTTTTAGGAATATCCGGAGAGCAAACTCATACCTGGTGGTATCCTGCCCTAAGATCCAATTTTGTAAAATAAGTTGTGCCATGCAACTCGTCTAGCATATCGTCTATGGTAGGAATTGAGAAATGATATTTGATAGTTATTGTTTTGAGTGCACGATAATATGTACAAAATCTCCACTTGCCATCTTTCTTTTTACCACTAATACAGAGAAGAAAAAGGGCAAGTGTTTGGGCATATGATACCCTGGTTAAGCATCGCTTGCACTTTATCTCAATTTTTGCTTTCGAAAGGAATACAGATGGTCTACTTCTCATTTGGGTGGTAAGTGGGTTGGTTCGAAAAATATCTTGGTATTGCTCTAGCAAATTTTGCATGGCTGGATGCATGGCTTCCTATGCCACCATTCTCATAGAATTTGGACATGTTGCAAAGAGTAAATGCCCTTGTCCAAACTCTTTTGACATTTCTTTCACCGAACCTTCTTGGATTACCTCTGTGTTCATTCCTTGCAATTGCTATGGTGTATTCTCCCATACAAACTCCATCATAAGTTGCTTCCAGTTACACACAACTGATCCCAGCATCTCCAACCATTGAACTCCTAGTACTAGGTCGAGACCTCGCTATAAGTAGAGCATAAAGGGTGACTAGAAAGGGTATGCCTCGCAGTGAATCTATTACTGCTCAAATCTTCCTTTACAACTTATCTTCTCTCCGTTGGAGACTCACACTTAAAAGGGATCAGTAGGAATCACTAATAATCGCAGCGAGATGGGCCACACGGTCATCGATGAAGTTATGAGTCGAACCACTATTGATGAGAGCCATTACCTCTAACATACCACCCTCATTGTTTTTGGTGATGACCATCCGATCGAGTGCATACAATGAAATTTTAGGCTTTGGTTCTTCTTTCGATACACATTCCTCTGGTTGTTCCTCTGTCACTTCTTCGCAACACAAGGGGCTGGTATCTCCTGTTACCTCTAGTAAGAGCAATTGTGACCCTCAACCCCATGGCTCTTCTCCTCTGCATTTCTTCCCAAGATAGCCGTTTGACTGGGAATGCTTGGTTTGGTATTGGTTGATATGGGTATATTGGTTGGCTGGCGATTGATTTTGTTGGGTCGTGTGAATCGTTGTTGTCGCATCATCTGTTCATCCTTCATCCTAGCAGGATTGATAGCTTCCTTCAATGTCCAAGGTTTTAACAATCAGATTCCTTCAGCAATTCAAGTTTTAAACAACCCATAAAAGTATCCTCTAATGCCTTTTGAGTCCACCCTTGAACTCTGTTGCCCAACTTCTCGAATTCTTGTTGATACTCTCGCAGTGATTTTTCTTGTCTGATATGTGATAAGGCTTCATCAAAGTCTACACCATCCATAGGTCAAACGAGCCCACAGTTCCTCTTCCAGCACTGCTCATGTCACTGCTCAGTTTTCTTCTCGAAACGTACGACTCATCCATCTCCACCACTGGACAGCTTCACTTTCCAAGTGAAAGGATGCCAGCATGACCTTTTGCACCTCTACAGTGGTCTGAAACTCAAAGAACTGGTTTACTCGCACAAAACATTTCGTTGGGTCACCACCTGCAAATCTTGGAAACTCGAGTTTCGTTGTATTAGAGGATACAACCAAACGAGGTCCTCGTGATTCTCCCTCGTGATACAACCTGCATATGGGTCTTGCTCATGGACGTCATAATTAACACCCATCTTGGTGGATAAAAGTACTTCAGACATGCGATTGATTATGGCTTCCAGTTGGCTGAGTTTATCTCCCATTCCCATCTTCATTCTATGTACACCATCCTGCAATCCACCAAGCCCTGCTTCTAGATTTTCAATACGTTCCTTATTGGTAGTCATGTTAATCAGCCCAGAACCGTGCTCTGATACCAATGATAAGTCTCAAATTAATGATATCGATCGTAACAAAAATTACTTAGCTAATTACTAGCTTTCTTTGGGTGAAAGCTAAACCACAGATACAAGTATATTTTTAAAGAGGAAATATTTCTTGTCCTTGCTTTTGCTCTGCCTGTCTTTAAATAAGCCACAACTTAACAAACTTCCTAAAAGCCATGAAACTACTTACGAAGCAAATACAAAAGTAAATAATGAAGCAAATAATCAAAAGCAAATAACCGCGATATCGTGGGATAAGTGTTGGCCATATCACATGGCAACGTTTCCATCAATTCCACCCACGTCGTAATGCATGTTGCACACGCTTAAACATCATATTTGGTGTTCTGTTTACCACGTATAAGGATTTACATAGTGGTAAGAGTGATCTGTTTATCAATACCCCTGGTAATATTTGGATCAAAGTCAATCCTCATAAATGGACCAAAACTAACCTAAAAGCAATATAAAATGTTTTAAAAATTTTTATCTCTCTTTAGTTATAATAGGCTTATTTTCTTGATATTGAATTATAGCCTAAAATGAATTACTATGTCCAACATTTTCTTAAAATTTCCTATTAATTTGATGGATTTACAATATTATCATGAAAATCAAGTTTTGTTATATGATACCCAATTCATATATCTTTTGAAAATTGATATTTATTGAAAAGTAAAACCGTGAGGTCAATTTTTATAAACTAAATTGTGGATAAAAAATGTTTTAAAAATGCCACATAAAAATATATAGATACTAAAAGCATATACAACATCTATCCTATGCTAAAAATATGTAGATACTAAAAGATAAATATAGGCCTGGAATCAACTCCAAATTCAAGACACGTGAGATATTATTACATCATCATCACCATATGCTGTCACACTCTAGTCCAACACATCATTATCTTCATAATTACTAGGTTCGGATGAGTCATATTCATATTGGCCAATGTATAAATTATCAAACATACTTTTATCAACACTTTATAGCAAATCAAGTAATCAATTACTTTTTATCCGCTCTTAAATGATCTAATAAGACCGCTAAATCATGATATTCTTTTACCCATTCGATAAAAGGTTGGGATAAACAAAAGAGTTGGTTGACTAACTACCTATAATTTTATAATGTTCAATCCATTTTGGATAAAAGAATCAATAGTCGTCTTAAAACTATTATCATTTGCAATAAATACAAGATAATATTGTTATTCACAACTTTAAACTTCCAAGTTATATCAATTTCATTATCATTATAATTTCATCCAACCGCATTATATCTAACTTATTTGACATCCTTAACATACATGCCTAAATTACCATTCAATAACACATTGCTTTCGGTATTTTAAGTAATATTATTGTACACATTAAAAGCAATAATATCATCTGTAGTGACATAACATAGAGATGTTATAAGATATTTTATAGAAATAATAAAACCATTTTTGGTGAATTGGATAAAATTTAAACAAAATTGCATGAAATAAAACCTGACTCCATGAATTTGTATATGATTTCAACCAATTCAAATTATATCCTTAAATTCAAAAGTTATCTAAACATTCATTATAATATATAATTCATCAAAATTGAACCTAATTCATCTTATTTTCATGCTCAATTACATAAAATTAACCTTAATTGCATAATGTCATTAGTAGTTTCAACCAATTTAAACAAAATCTTTAAATTCTACGACATGTTCAAACATCTTAATTTATCAAAGTTCAACACCATTCATGTAATGTTCATGCCCAATTGCAATCAATCCTAGTTGCCTAAATTCATAAAAATTTCAGTCAATTCAAGCAAAATATCTTAGTTCGATAGCTTATCTAAACATTCAACGCAATTCATAACTAATTTCCCAGAAATTCAATAAATTTTAGTTTCAAACTAACCCTCAACAACCGTATCAATCACAAATTAACTATGAAATCCACAAAACACACTAGCAATGTAGGTTGTGTACTTTGATTTTTAGACTAGGAAGTAGCGGCAGCATAGTAATCGTGTCTGAGGAGTGGAGTTTTCGATGGTCTTAAAATAAAAAGAGATTGGTTGTCGAGTTTCTTAGAGAGAAGGGATTTGGATTTATGTTTTTGCTGGTGGAGAACAAGATAAGCTAGGGTTAATTTTTATAACAGTTCATTTCATGATATAAAATTGTAACCATGAAAGTTGTGGCGATTTAAAATGGCGACATGATAAACTGTTTGATTTGTAAGAGTGATGGTATGTCGTGATTAAATTTGCTCAAACTATACTATTCCATCAATTATTTCTGAAACTGTTTTATTATATCAATACTTTTAATTTGCTCCTCCAAATTTAAAAATCAAATTAATTAATGGACAGAAAGCCGTACACAATGAACACAGATACTGAAAATTACTGCTCTTGTAAGGAAATCAACAACGGCGGAATCGGCCACCCACCTCGTTTCATCTCCGGACACACTTTTGTTTCCCAATCCCCACCGTTACTGAAAATTTCAAGCTCATGCTTTTTCACAACGTTACGTTCAATCAATGCTAGTGAAATTCCACTACTGGGTTCGCGTCTCTGCCTTCCCCTTCAAGCATTTTGTTTAATCCAGAAATTCTGCCATTGATTGACCGGAAAAACTATACTTACACCTCCGATGAACAGCCCGTTAGTGATTTGAACTGGCGTTGGTCTGTAATTCCTATGCCACCAAAAACATTAGCCTTGTTGAAACAAAGCTCCCTTGTCAGGATACTAGAACTCCAATGGCTGCCTGTGAATTCAATGGTCAATATGACACAGAGAAAGACGGTCTCACCTTTTGGTGTTTGATGCCTTTGGAAAGCGTTTACAGGGTGATAGCCTTTCATTTCTTCGTGGAGTTCTATCATCGTCCGCTGTTGTGTGATGGAAATAGTTGCAGCCATTTTGTGGATTTACCTCATTTTGTTTCTGCAACTCGGAAAGCCTAAGAGAAATGGCCCAGGCCGTTCTATATAGTCCAAGAAATACAGGTCCTTATAATTTCCATTTGTTGACTCCCCATCATTATATTTCAATTCCTCCAGGCCCCAAGTTTAAATTAAAAGGACCAAATTGCCAAATGGGCTGTGAAGTTATAGCACAAAAGTATGTAGAAACAGTAAAGAATTCAGTTATTAAATTATTGTATTTATGTAAAACATTTAAAAATAGCTCTTCATTTTTCCATTTCATTTCATTCCAGTCTTGTGCACCCATGTTAGTAGTAAACTATAATTTATTTAAGAAACACTAAGAGGTATGGCCAAAATGCCCGCACCACTATTCACCTCACAATTCATTGAATTCTTATAGTATTTTTTAATCATTGAGTTTCTTTTTCCTTGATTAAGCCCTTTATGTAGCCAAATTACTGGCCAATTAGCTTTGGTTTGTTATTTGAGGATAGGAATGAAAGATGAGAAGAAATATGACAGTTACAAAATTTGCACAAAAAACTCAGTTTGGCCCATATACATTTCTATTTGTTTTTTCAATCCTTTTGGTTTTGAAATTTTATTTTTGGTTCTATTTTTTTCTCCAGTTCTAGTTCCAAAGAGGAGAGATAAAATTATTGAATTTTGACAATAGATAGAAAAAAAGTATTGGTTGGCATGGATTTATACTAGTTTATAGTTCGAGAGAGGAGAGACAATGTTAATATTGGTATCATGAAGTTTTATTTGATGAGAAGAGTATCACCTATTTATCTATTGTATGTCTTTTCCATTTCTTGAAATAGTATATCTAAGCTCGAGATTATTTTTCTATTTTAGGTTGAGTTTTGGACTTTTAGATTGTTTAAGAACATATATAAGGTATTAAATGGGTGTCACATGATGACAAAATACTTGAGATCTGCTTTAAATGTCTCAAGTTCAAGTCAAGGTATGCTCATCTTGTAAAAGTCTAGACAAACAAGATTTTACTCGCTTAATCGGGCTCCCAAAGAGTGCCTAAAGGAGGTGGAGTTTTCTTAAATAAAAAAGATGTATAAGTTTACCAAGATACATATGGTATAAGTTAAAAATTAAGTTTTTTTTGAAAAAACAATCCATGACCTAAATTTCTTGTGACCCTCCAATTGCTTGGAACTAGATTGGCACGTGACACGTAACATGCTTATCATAATTAGACACAAATGACTTGTTATCCACCCTTAAAAATAATAATAATAATAATAATAATAATAAGACCCTACTTGGTTGAGTGTTTTCATGTTCACTGCTTTTCTCTCTCTAATTTCATATGTCAATGTAAAGTTTTTATTGAATGTTGTTATTGTCTATTTGTTTTTTTACATATATTTAAGAATTCTATGATTTTTTTAATAAAATAAAATATATATTTTTATTTATTTTACAAATATTCTTTCAAAATCATTTTCTTATATTATAAGGAATTCTTTATATGTGACCCTAATTGAATTTTTATATTTAATTTTATTTAATCTCACTCCTAAGATTTGTTGTTAATATTTTCTATTAAATAAAATATTATTTCCAATTAATAATTTTATTAAATATATTTGAGTTTATGATTCATGTTCTAAGTGTTTTGAGATTCCATAACTACAATGTCAACTTTTCAGTTTAATCTTTCGTTGAATATTGTTTGCTTTTTACTTTCTTTTTTGTTTTTAAAGATTTATATATTGAAAATAGAGAATGTACAAGGCCGGCAAAACAAACAACTGAACCAGTAGAGGTCGAGGCCCGCCACCTTACAGATGCCCAAAGGGCTAAAAAACAAAGCCTTGGAGGCCACTGGAACAAAACAAAACCTACAGACCAATGGCTAAGGTGCCAAACAACCAAAGGACGAAGCCCTTATGTGTGAGAATAGGGTCCGTTTAATGTCCACTAACTGCAGCGGGAAGGAAACTCCCCAATCCAAAACGAAAGCCCAACGATGTCTCCCAATAGACACTATGTAAAAAGAGTCCCCGGAGGCCAAAACATACAGGCCCTGTGGAAGAAAGCCACCCGCTAGGCCCATCGGCCAACCAAGGAACCAATGGCCCTTCGCTAATGGCCTTGGCCAACACCTAAGGAGGGCTAGCACGCCACTGGATATTCCAAATGACCCGAGTCGCTTCGCCACAAGAAGCCCATTGCAGCTCATAAGTCGGTCTCTAATCTACTAAAATATATCATCCCCAACGGTGGTTGCCGACTTTGTGAGGTGTTGAAAAATCCTCCTGTTACGCTCTCGCCGGATATGATAAATCGTGGTTGTGAAAATGAGAGCACCGATCTTGTTGGTAGTGGATTTTGTATCTTGGTACCTATGCGAGGTCCAATCCACTAAGCTCCGCCATGCCAAATTTGGCCAATGAGTACGAGCTTTTGTCTTGGATGTTTTTCCATACTTGGATGGAGTACCTGCACATGAAGAAGATATGGTCATGGGACTCTGGGTCCCGAGAGCGAGCCTCGCATGTTATATCCTCGCCATTATGGTAGTGCATTCTGTCCATTGTTCGAAGTCTACCCTGGGCAGCCAACCACAACACAAATGAGTGTCTGGGTATGTGGAGGTTATGCCATAATAGGCGATGGAGATTGTTTATTGGTTTCCTGGCCCTTAGATACTCCCAAGCCGTACGAATGGTGAATTGCCCAGAGTCGTTAGGAGCCCAAACCACTCGAATCTTTCCTAGAGAGATTGGAATGGAAATTTATTCTAGACCAAATCTCTTGAGTAAGCAGAGGGACCTGAGGGAAAGACCAACTCCCAATTTCAATGATATCTGCCACTTGTGCTTTCCAAGGTAGGAGAGAAGAAGAGAGACTCCTCTGAGAGAGGGTGTCTAACGGGCGCACACCCGTGGGCATCCAGTAGTCAAACCACAGGAAGGTGTTCTTGCCATTTCCCACTTGCACTCTGAACTCCCCTCTACACCATTCCCTGGCTTGAAGGACCTTCTGCCAGGTCCATGAAGGATTTGAAGGGACCTAAGTTTGGTTCTTACTTAGGTTTCACATAAAACTATAATATTATTTTCTAATATGTTCTTATGTGCAACCTTACATAATACATTTCTTTGATATTATTTAATTGATTTCATTTCGGTATTTATTTGTATCATCATTTGATCAAATAAAGAATTTATTATAACAAACAATTCATTAAAGAGGACCGAATACATTACCCTTGTTACCCTTGTTGTATGATCAAATTTCATGATTTATATTTATTTATATTATTATTTCATTAAATAAAAATTTATTCTCATAAACAATTAATGAAATACAACAAATGTAAATAACCACCCGTGTGTACAAGATTAAATCAATTGATTTACATCCATCTATCTATCTATTTTGTTTGTTTTTTGGCTCATTTTGAAATGATGTATTAAAAGTTAAACGCATTCAAATTACATTAAAAATTAAATTTTTAGATGACGTTGAAAAATACTAAAAACAACTTAAATACATCAAAAACTATTATTTTTTGGGTTGTTTTGTTGTTGTTATTGTTGTGGTGTTTTGCTATTTTTCTATTGTTTTCGAAAATAGAGTGAAAAATTGAACTTCCATCTTATAACCTTAATATACTAAAATAATTGAGGAAATTCATTAACCTTCACTATTTATGTGTTAAGTAAAGCTCTTGTGTTTCCTTAGTTTTCTAACTTTTATTCTTTCCAAATACTTTGTTCTATAACCTGATTACTTGAAATTAGATTTAGAATTATGGTTAAAGTGCCAAATTAGTATTAGAGGACTAAAAATAAAATAGAAAGAAAAATAACGTTAACTCAAAACTCACAACAATTTATATTTGATAAAAAAATTGTTCCTTATCTCTATATTTGTGAAATAGCAAAATACTAAAAACAATTATTTAAAAATATATTAAAATAATTTTTTTAAAAAAAATATTATTTTTGATATCAACACATCAAAATAATTTAAAAAAATAAAAAAAATCATTTAAAATAAAATAAAAATCATTTTTTAAAATATAGTGTCAAACACTTTCTGTAGGCAGTCATTAATTATGTTGAGGCCACAGCAGAAAACAAAGGTAAAGTTGATGTGAGCTTGCTGTATTTTTGTCTCTATTACACGAGATTTTATAGCACACTTAGAAAGAGCAAATGTAAAATTATGCAATTGGTGTATAGTATTGTTAAAGATCTAATAAAAATATTCAACACCTACCTCTAATAATAATAACTTAATTTGTAATGATGACATTGTTACTTGTGTCATTTCATTAGCCTTACATTTTTCATGAGCTTTGTATGCATTGTATTATTAATTACGGTCAAGCTCTTATTATGTTTATTTTGAAGGAAGATTCGTGAATAGAAATTCTTTTGGACAATTTTTGTTTCTAAGTTATCATTAGTCAAACCTTCTTCCACCATTACCCAACAAATGTAAGAAAAATGTTGAATTAAAGCATATATGTTTTTGTTTTGTGTGTCAGTTTATGCACCAACACTTTGATTCTCATGGCGATGTGATGTAAGAACCAAGCCTAGCAAGTAGGGCATGTTTAACACTTAATTTTAAAATTATATTTTATATTATATTATTTTTATTCATATTTTTATGTATTGATATAAAAATATTTTTGAAAAATAAAAATAATATTATTTTGATACATTCTGAAGAGAGAAAAACTTTCAAAATTAAATTCAACTTTTAAATATATCATGCTACGCATCCAAAAAAATTCAATAAAATTAGGTTTCTAATTATAGTAAAGGGTATTCTAGCAGTTTCTAATTATTCATGTCTAATTAGTTTTTAAAAATGATATAGAAAAAGCTTCCTAAACACTTACTTTAATCAATTAAACAACCAAATTGAAAAGAAAAAATCAGATTTCCAGTTTTATAAATCGTGACTCAACAATAAACAATTACACATCTCCTTTTCAATTGCGTTAACGCGCATGGAATAATAATATTTTAAATAAACAAAACACACTAAAACTATTATTCAAAGTGTTGATCGTGAAAGAAAAATTGTTATACGAGCAAGAGGGAAACCATGTTTGTTGAGTTTGAAGCATGAGTTGGAAACAACTGGACAGGAAATCATGAAATTAGGTTTTGATTTGTTGATTTCAAGTTAAACTCTTCATTTTCAGTGAGAGAAAAAAGAAAATAGAGAGATACTATTGGGAGAAAGAAAGAGTATGTGTGTTGGGTGATTTGTATTCCCATGTTACATTATATATAGGGACATTTTATTCATTTAATAGTTTTCAAAATTTTATTTCACCCAGAATGTGAAGTATGATTTATTGAAGTATAGATGAAAAGTTAAATTGAGATGAAGCTATAAGAGATTTTTTTTTATTAATGTGAGTGTGTTTACATGTATCTTGACTAATTTCACGAGTCATGAAATTAACGATTATATAATCCTCAAATGATTATCATATTAGCAATCAAAAGACTCAAACCTTAGATTACATGGGAAACAAATTTCTTACTCCGAAGCTCTTGCTATCAGGTCACCCACTAGATGGTTAGGTATAAAAGATTTTTTTGTGTGTGTGTTTGTTTTTTTAAAATTATTTAGGACAACAATGAAAATAAATTCAGCTCAATATTGTATTTTTAGGCCTAATGACGATTAAGTTGCATATTAAAGAAGTGTTTGAGAGTGTTGTAGTAGTTGTTTTTAAAATATTTTTATTTGAAAAAATCATTAAAATATTTTTTAAAAAATTATATCTCTCACATCAAAACAATCAAAACATACCAAAAAATCTTAATTTAAAGCAGATAAAAAATGCATTTTTGAAATGCAAAAACAAATGAGCTTTAAAGGTATTTAAGAGTGTGGTGGTGATTTTTTGTTTATAAATATATTAAGATAATATTTTTAACTTTTGTTTGCATTAAAATAATCTAAAACATAAATTGCAAACCTATCTCTCGGCCATGCTTGAAACCTTTTCTCCTCCAACTTGATTTGTGACAATGTTAGCTACGGAGCTCATGTAAACGTATAAACCTTGACACTGTTCCCATTACATGCAGCCAAAACAAATCTCCCATAATATAAAAATAATTTATAGATTATTGACCGTAAACTTTCTCATATATGTATCAAAAAAAGTTTTCGTATAATATCAAATCATAAAATATTATACTAGTATGAAAAATACAATTAATCAAGACATTTTAAACGAATATATCACATTAAAATTTTAAATTATTTATATTTTTGCTATGAAAATATTAAATCAAAAACCTGAAACTCATTTTGTGGACAACAGGCAAAAAGATAATTATTTGACTGTATTTGTTTGAAAATAAAAATGATAAACAATAAAAAGTAGTTGCAATAAAAATTAACAATCAATAAAAGTAGTTAATTAAGGGCTAAATTGAAGATATTTGAGATCAAAGAGGTAAAACAATCAACCCCTCCTCATGGGCCAAATTACAAATTTACATGGGCCAAATTACAAATTTAACTATGTTTAATAATTAATTTGGGTCTAATTAAAATATTTAATTTGAAGTAAGGACTAATTATACATTAAATAGATCAAATTACTGTTATTATAAACTTAATTACTAAAAATTTAAATTTACTAGCTAATTTGGGGTTATACATTAAATGGACTAATTATACATGCACTTCAAAGTTTTAATATATTTAATGTCTGGGCTCATTTTTAACTCAACTCATATAACATAATGATATTATATTATAATAAGATTATAAAAATATATATTTAATATATATATATAAGGTATTTCAAAATATTTTTAATTTTCTCGTATATGCTTTCAATAATAATGCATAATATCGTATTGTAAACTCATACTGTAAGTTCAAACCATAGTATTAAAAATACATGGTTTTTTCCAAAACTTCAGAAAAAATAAAAAACAATCTGAGGGTTATTCTGAAATATTTGTGATGTTATCACATGTTTTTCTATCAATTTTAATCAATATCAAGTAATAGATTTACAATGTAGAATACAAAATTGATATAAAATATTTAATATTCTCCAAATATTATAAAAATAAAACAAAAATCTTTATTTCAAAAACATAAAAAAATTTGTTTTTTTGAATATGGTGATATCCTAAAAATCTTCCAAACATAATTTCATAAAACAAATAATGTCTTTTCTCATATTTCAAAATGCAAAAATAAATATTGTAATGAGTTTATTGTTATTCATTAGGGTTTGATCAAAATATTAATATTCCTTCACTAATAATTTTGTTATTTTTATTCAAGATTTAGTTGTGAACTTTAATATTTTGAGATATAAAACTATAATATAAAGTATATCTTTATATATAAAATATACAAAAATAAACGAGATGCTAAAATTTAGGCTCCATAACAATTATGTTATGATCCAATAAGGTAAAGGTTCTTTTATAAAGAGATCTCTCTCTTGAGTTTTAAAAAGACCAACAAATAAAAATATAACTGAGAAAAACAATTAAACAACAATATAACTTATAGTGTATTGGAGGTAATATGTTTTTCTTTGCATAACAAGTCTTATACATAGACTTTTATAGACTTTTGAATTTCCTAATGACCTCAATATCATATAACGACTCCTAAATTATATAATCATAATTTTATGATTATATCTACATTCTATTTTCCACATTTTTGGAATTCAGACTTGTCGTTCATGTCATGATACTATTCATTATCTATCAAATAAAAGTTAAATATCTATAAATTATTAATTAATTTTCAGTATACAATGGTTATCTATTATTTATAATTATTTATTAATCAATATAAAAATAGTTTATATATATATATATATATATATATATATATATATATATATATAAATTCGAGCAAGTTTTGAGTTAAGTTTGACAATATTTATACTTTATCATTATTCATCAAATACAAAATATTCACCCATTTAAATTTGATGGTATTTATTAAATTCAAATTAAATGAGGAAAGTATTTATTAATAGTTATATAACCTTAGCAGTCATGTTTATCCAACGGAATTTTTACCAAGATAATCTTTCGTTTTAAATAGAAAAATCGAACATAATATTATTTTAATTTCAAAAATTAATTTACCGACTACGAATTAAACCAGCAAATTCAGAACATGAACCAGATCCAATACAAACCATGGTCAGGTCATGTGGGCAGGATCGGCGCGGCGGGGATGGGTGCTCCGGAGCACTCCAATCCAAGTTTTATTATTATAGGCACTGGGCAAGGTACGGATTGGTGGGCTGTCTTCCCGCTTTCTACACCACTCCCCACCACACACCTCATCACCCTCCATATTTCTTTTTAATTACTTTGATTCTCTCACAGGCCTCAAAATCTTCCACTGGGATTGGGCATTTGATCTCTCTCTCTCTCTCTCTCTCTCTCTCTCT
>CM063588.1:11824710-11906535 GCA_032356905.1 Salix exigua | reverse complement strand
TCAAATGCCCAATCCCAGTGGAAGATTTTGAGGCCTGTGAGAGAATCAAAGTAATTAAAAAGAAATATGGAGAAAAATGGAGGGTGATGAGGTGTCTGGTGGGGAGTGGTGTAGAAAGCGGGAAGACAGCCCACCAATCCGTACCTTGTCTTCTTTTTTTTCTGCCCATTGCCTATAATAATAAAACTTGGTTTGGAGTGCTCCGGAGCACCCTCCGCCGCGCCGTTCCTGCCCACATGACCATGGTTTTAGGGTGTGTTTGTCATTACTTTTGCTTTTGCGATTAAGATTGAAAAAAAAATAATTTAAAAAAATAAGTTTTTACTGTAGTTCAAAATAAGCAGTGAAGTATTTGGTTAAAACTGTAGTTGAGTTGGAGGTTGAAAAAAAAACAGTTTTGGGTGTTTGGTTACCAATCTTTTCATATTGCTTTTAACTTGTGAAATTACTTTAAAGGGTATATATATATATATATATAATTTTTTTTAAATATTGTAAATTTAATAATTATAATAATATAATATAATATAATTAATAATTCAAGTAAATTTTAAAAATTATTTACGATATTAGTGTATCAAAATAATTTAAAAAATCAAAAAATTAATTTATAATAAAAAATATTTTAAAAAATTCATTAGCTGAATAAAAAAAATCACAAGAATCAGGTTGAAATGAAAACCTTGGTTGCAAGAAAAGCAGCTAATAGCTGCTTTTAGTTTTTTATATCACTTTTGCTTTTCTTGCAACCAAGGTTTGGGGTGGGATCCACATGTTTCAAACCAGCTTATCATCAATTACCAAACATCTTTTCACTTTTTTTCATATCACTTTTGCTAAACCAAGGTTGAAAACACAATGCCAAACGGTTTCTTATTAGATCTAGTTTAGGTTCTGAATTTGCTGGTTTAATTCGTAGTCGGTAATTTGATTTTTGAAATTAAATTAATATTATGTTCAATTTTTCTATTTAAAACGAAAGATTATCTAGGTAAAAATTCCGTTGGGTAAACATGACTGCTAAGGTTCTATAATTATTAATAAATACTTTCATCATTTAATTTGAATTTAATAAATACGATCTAATTTAAATGGGTGAATATTTTTGCATTTGATGAATAATGATAAAGTATAAATATTGTCAAACTTTACTCAAAACTTGCTCGAATTTAAATATATATATATATATATAAAAACTATTTTTATATTAATTAATAAATAATTATAAATAATAGAGAACCATACCAAAAACTAATTAATAATTTATAGATATTTAACTTTTTATTTGATAGATAATAAATAGTAGTATCATGACATGAACGACAAGTTTGAATCCCGAAAATGTGGAAAATAGAATGTAGATAATTATGATTATATAATTCTGGAGTTTCTATATGATATTGAGGTCATTAGAAAATTCAATGGTCTATAAAAGTCTATGTATGAAACTCGTTGTGCAAAGAAAAAACAGATTATCTCCAATACACTATAAGTTATATTGTTGTTTAATTGCTTTTCTTAGTTATATCTTCATTTGTTAGTCTTTTTTAAAAATCAAGAGAGAGATCTCTTTATAAAAGAATCTTTACCTTATTGGATCATAACATAATTGTTATGGAGCCTAAATGTTAGCATTTAGTTTATTTTTGTATATTTTATATATAAAGATATACTTTACATTGTAGTTTTATACCTCAAAATATTAAAGTTCACAACTAAATTTTGAATAAAAAATAACAAAATTATTAGTGAAGGAATTTTAATATTTTGGTCAAACCCTAATGAATAACAATAAACTCATTACGGTATTTATTTTTGCATTTTGAAATATGAGAAAAGACATGATTTGTTTTATGAAATTATGTTTGGATGATTTTTAGGATTCCACCGTATTCTCAAAATAAAAATATTTTTTTTATGTTTTTGAAATAAAGATTTTTTGTTTTATTTTTTTATAATATTTTGAGAATATTAAATATTTTGTATCAATTTTATATTTTACATTGTAAATCTATTGCTTGATATTGATTAAAATTGAAAGAAAAACATGTGATAACATCACAAATATTTCAGAATAACCCTCATATTGTTTTTTTATTTTTTTTCTGAAGTTTTGGAAAAAAACCATGTATTTTTAATACTGAGTTCTGAACTTACAATATAAATTTATAATACGATATTATGCATAATTATTGAAAACATATACGATAAATTTAAAAATATTTTGAAATACCTAGTATATATATTAAATATATATTTTATAATCTTATTATAATATAATATCATTATGTTATATGAGTTGAGCTGAAAATGAGCCCACATTAAATATATTAAAACTTTGAACTGCATGTATAACCCCAAATTAGGCTAGTAAATTTAAATTTTTACTAATTAAGTTTCTAATAACATTAATTTGATCTATTTAATGTATAATTAGTCCTTACATCAAATTAAATATTTTAATTAGACCCAAATTAATTCTTAAACGTAGTTAAACTTGTAATGTAGCCCATGAGGAGGGGTTGATTGTTTTACCACTTTGATCTCAAATCTCTTCAATTTAGCCCTGATTAACTACTTTTATTTGTTGTTAAATTTCTTATTGCTGGTTAAATATAGGATTTTTTATTTGTTTTTAATTTTTTATTGCATCTACTTTTTATTGTTTATCGTTTTAATTTCAAACAAATACAGTCAAATAATTATCTTTTTGCCTGTTGTCCACAAAATGAGTTTCAGGTTTTTGATTTAATATTTTCATAGCAAAAATATAAATAATTTAAAATTTTAATGTGATATATTCGTTTAAAATATCTTGATTAATTGTATTTTTCATACTAATATAATATTTTATGATTTGATATTATACGAAAACTTTTTTTTGATACATATATGAGAAAGTTTACGGTCAATAATCTATAAATTATTTTTATATTATGCGAGATTTGTTTTGGCTGCATGTGATGGTAACAGTGTCAAGGTTTATACGTTAACATGAGCTCCATAGCTAACATTGTCACAAATCAAGTTGGAGGGAGAAAAGGTTTCAAGCATGGCCGAGAGATGGGTTTGCAATTTATGTTTTAAATTATTTTAATGCAAGCAAAAGTTAAAAAATATTATCCTAATATATTTATAAACAAAAACAATCACCACCACTCTCTTAAATACCTTTAAAGCTCATTTGTTTTTGCATTTCAAAAATGCATTTTTTTATCTGCTTTAAATTAAGATTTTTTTTGGTATGTTTTGATTGTTTTGATGTGAGAGATATAACTTTTTAAAAAATTATTTTAATGATTTTTTTTCAAATAAAAAATATTTTAAAAAACAACCACTACAACACTCTCAAACACTTATTTAATATGCAACTTAATCGTCATTAGGACTAAAAATACAATATTGAGCTGAATTTATTGTCATTGTTGTCCTAAATAATTTTAAAAAAACAAACACACACATACAAAAAAAATCTTGTATACCTAACCATCTAGTGGGTGACCTGATAGCAAGAGCTTCGGAGTAAGAAATTTGTTTCCCATGTAATCTAAGGTTCTAGTCTTTTGATTGCTAATATGATAATTATTTGAGGATTATATAATCGTTAATTTCATGACTTGTGAAATTAGTCAAGATACATGCAAACTGAGCCAAACATTCACATTAATAAAAAAAAAAAAAATCTCTTATAGCTTCATCTCAGTTTAACTTTTCATCTATACTTCACATTCTGGGTGAAATAAAATTTTGAAAACTATTAAATGAATAAAATGTCCCTATATATAATGTAACATGGGAATACAAATCACCCAACACACACTCTTTCTTTCTCCCAATAGTATCTCTCTATTTTCTTTTTTCTCTCACTGAAAATGAAGAGTTTAACTTGAAATCAACAAATCAAAACCTAATTTCATGATTTCCTGTCCCGTTGTTTCCAACTCATGCTTCAAACTCAACAAACATGGTTTCCCTCTTGCTCGTATAACAATTTTTCTTTCACGATCAACACTTTGAATAATAGTTTTAGTGTGTTTTGTTTATTTAAAATATTATTATTCCATGCGCGTTTACGCAATTGAAAAGGAGATGTGTAATTGTTTATTGTTGAGTCACGATTTATAAAACTGGAAATCTGATTTTTTTCTTTTCAATTTGGTTGTTTAATTGATTAAATTAAGTGTTTAGGAAGCTTTTTCTATATCATTTTTAAAAACTAATTAGACATGAATAATTAGAAACTGCTAGAATACCCTTTACTATAATTAGAAACCTAATTTTATTGGAATTGTTTTGGGATGCGTAGCATGATATATTTAAAAGTGTAGTTGAATTTAATTTTGAAAGTGTTTTTTTTTCTCTTCAGAATGTATCAAAAAATAATATATTATTTTTATTTTTCAAAAATTATTTTTTATATCAATACATAAAAATATCAATAAAAATAATTTAATATAAAATATAATTTTAAAATTAAGTGTTAAACATGCCCTACTTGCTAGGCTTGGTTCTTACATCACATCGCCATGAGAATCAAAGTGTTGGTGCATAAACTGACACACAAAACAAAAACATATATGCTTTAATTCAACATTTTTCTTACATTTGTTGGGTAATGGTGGAAGAAGGTTTGACTAATGATAACTTAGAAACAAAAATTGTCCAAAAGAATTTCTATTCACGAATCTTCCTTCAAAATAAACATAATAAGAGCTTGACCGTAATTAATAATACAATGCATGCAAAGCTCATGAAAAAATGTAAGGCTAATGAAATGACACAAGTAACAATGTCATCATTACAAATTAAGTTATTATTATTAGAGGTAGGTGTTGAATATTTTTATTAGATCTTTAACAATACTATACACCAATTGCCTAATTTTACGGTTGCTCTTTCTAAGTGCTGCTATAAAATCTCGTGTAATAGAGACAAAAATACAGCAAGCTCACATCAACTTTACCTTTGTTTTCTGCTGTGGCCTCAATATAATTAACTGACTGCATACAAAAGTGTTTGACATGCATTTAAAAAAATGATTTTTATTTTATTTTAAATTATTTTTTTAGTTTTTTTAGATTATTTTGATGTGCTGATGTTAAAAATAATTTTTAGAAAATAGTAAAAATATCATTTTAATATATTTTTAAATGATTTTTTTAGTATTTTGCTATTTCACAAATATAGAGAGAAGGAACAATATTTTTTTTTATCAAATATAAATTGTTGTGAGTTTTGAGTTAACGTTATTTTTTCTTTCTATTTTATTTTTAGTCCTCTAATACTAATTTGGCACTTTAACCATAATTCTAAATCTAATTTCAAGTAATCAGGTTATAGAACAAAGTATTTGGAAAGAATAAAAAGTTAGAAAACTAAAGAAACACAAGAGCTTTACTTAACACATAAATAGTGAAGGTTCATGAATTTCCTCAATTATTTTAGTATATTAAGGTTATAAGATGGAAGTTCAATTTTTCACTCTATTTTCGAAAACAATAGAAAAATAACAAAACATCACAACAATAACAACAACAAAAAAACCCAACAAAAATAATAGTTTTTGATGTATTTAAGTTGGTTTTAGTATTTTTCAACGTCGTTGATGCGACCATATTATTTGATAATTTCATCCATTTTTACTAGTGCAGACACTGTGGTTGTTTGATGGTTAGGGTAAGTTATACGGCGGATCCGTTAACGAACCAATTTTAAGAAGAGATAAATATTCAGAATATAAATTGATGTGTCGTTTCCATGATCAGTTCTTATTTCTGTAGGTGGATGTTGATTTGCGACCAAGGTTTGTTTTATTGATAAATTTCAGTTTTATATTTTTTTTCCGCTTAGTTTGTTTTAGCCTAGCCTAGACAACTTCCAACCCCCCCAATTGCATAACATATAGCACGAAAATCTGAACTAAATCGTCATCGTGGGATCGACCCCTTGCTTGCTCTATACTATCTTGTTTGATTTGTTTTAAGCTAGGGTAATTAATTTGTGCGACCACGACATCGCAACAAATTTTGGCGCCGTTGCCGGGGACGTGATTTTAGTTGATTCTTGTGTTCTTGTGTTGTGCTGTGATTTATTCTACTTGCTGTTATTTTTATTTATTCTGAAGAAAAAAAAGTGAAAAAAAAAGAAAAAACATATTTGTGTTTGCGGCGGTACTGTTCAAAACAGATTTTTTGGTGGATTAAGTATTGATATTTTTTTTTTCTGAAGGAAAACGACGTTCTGAGAAGAACTAGTGACTTTTGGTCACTAGCCCCACCTTAGTTAGGCCAAATTCACTCGTTTTCTAAGGGTTCTAGACACTTTTAGTTTTCTAGCGTAGGATTCTATTGCCTATTGCGTTGTCTTCAATCTCTTGTGTGCTTGGTTTCTTTTGAGTTTTCTTTGTGATTTATGCCTGTAACCCGTTCTGCTAATCAAAGTCATCAAGTGCAGGTTGATCTCGAAATAGAAAACACTTTACGCAGGTTACGAAAGGAAGCTCGCGTCAACATCATGGTTGGTGCACGACAACAAACACTCAAGGAGCTTGCTGCTCCTAATGTGGAAAACCAACCATTGTGCATAAACATAAACAGTAATGTGAACTTTGAACTCAAATCTGGTTTTATACATTTGCTGCCAACATTTAATGGTCTTGCAGGAGAAGATCCTCACACTCATCTCAAGGAGTTCCACATGGTTTGTGTTGGCATGAAACCGAATGGAGTTGAAGAGGAACAAGTTAAGTTGAAAGCTTTTCCTTTCTCTTTAAAAGGGGAAGCCAAGGCATGGTTTTTTTCTATTCTCCCAGGTTCCATTGACACTTGGAATGACATGAAGAAGATCTTCCTTGAAAAATATTTCCCAGCATCTCGAGTTGCCAACATAAGAAAAGAAATATGTGGGATTCGACAATCTCATGGAGAAACACTCGCCGAGTATTGGGAAAGATTTGAACTATTGTGCATTCAATGCCCTCATCATCAAATACCTGATCAACTACTCATTCAATACTTCTATGAAGGATTGATGTCTACTGATCGTAGTATCATTGATGCCGCAAGTGGAGGGGCATTGGTAGATAAGACACCCGGTGATGCACGCCAATTAATCTCAAACATGGCAGCCAACTCGAAATAGTTTGGCACCCGTGGAGACTTCTCAAACAAACGAGTGAATGAGATAAGTATTTCTAACCTTGAGAATAAAGTTAATGATCTTACTTCTCTTGTGCGTTCTTTGGCTTGTGGAAATGTACAATAGGTAAAAGTTTGTAGCATATGCTCAATACAAGGACATGCTTCGAATATGTGCCCAACAATGCAAGAAGATTACATGGGGCAAGCTAATGTGGTTGATGGAACATTCAATGGACAATCCCAATGCAATCAAGGCAGACAGTTCCATTCCCATGGATTTCAACCACAGCCCCAACAAAATTATCAAGCGAGACAGCCCCCTCCGTTCACCAACTCTAATGTTATGGGGACATCATCGAATGATGATCTTCGTGAGATGATGAAAACTTTGGCTTCTAATACTGTTACCTTGCAACAAAATGTCATGTCTTTTCAACAGGAAACAAGGTCAAGTATTCACAACTTGGAAAAGCAAATGGGGCAAGTAGCTTCAACTGTAGGGAAATTGGAAGCACAAATAAATAGAAAGTTGCCCGCCCAAGCATTGAATCCAAAAGAGAATGTTAGTGCTATCATGCTGCGAAGTGGGAAAGAACTTGAAGAGAAAAAATTGAAACAAATTGAGATGGAGGAGGAAGAAGAGTAGAAACTGAATTGAGTACAAAGAAACAAAGACAAACACTCCAAAGGTAACTTTTCACTCAATCAATTCCAATTCTAAAACATTTCCACCCTTTCCTGTGAGTTCTTCTAGATCTAAGAAAGAAGACAAAGAAAAATAGATCTTAGAGGTTTTCAAGAAAGTGGAACTCAATATTCCTTTGATTGATGCCATCAAGCAAATTCCCAAATATGCAAAATTCTTGAAGGAGTTGTGTACTACCAAAAGAGCTTTCAAACTGAAAGGTCATGAAACGGTAAGTATGGGTGAAGTTGTATCTGCCGTTGTTCAAAAGAATCTACCTTTGAAACAAAAAGATCCAGGTGCGTTTACTATCCCATGTGTTATTGGTAATGCTAGTTTTAAAAGAGCTTTATGCGATTTAGGTGCATCCATTAGTGTTATGCCCAAACATGTTTATGATTCTCTTAGTCTTGAGCCTTTGAATAAAACTAGCATTGTAATACAACTTGCGGATCGTAGTTTTGTTTACCCACTTGGTGTGATAGAAGATGTCCTAGTCAAGATTGATAGTTTGGTTATTCCATGTGATTTTTATATTCTTGATATGGAACATGATTCTTGTGATTCATCAACCAGCACTCCTATATTGTTTGGGAGACCATTCTTGAAAACCGTCAACACAAAGATTGATTGTGGTAAGGATACTTTGTCTATGGAGGTAGGAGATGAAAAAAATGAATTCAATTTTCATGATGCAATGAAATATCCTTATAGCAATGTTTATTGTATCACATGCTATGATCAAATTGATAAATGTGTGCAGCAAGTTTGTGATTTTGATTGTGAAGACGGATTAAGCATAGTTTTGAGCTATGGCTATGATTTCACCAAGATAGAAGAGATGGAGAGGCACATGTGTGTTCCCCAAAACGTGCACGAATCAGTATTGGCCTTACAAGCTTTGCAAACCGTTCCCCATGGTAATGTCTTTGTTGATTTGGTACTCTCACATAAAAAGCTTTTGCCATCTATTTTACAGGCCCCCGAGTTAGAATTAAAACCTTTGCCCGATAATTTGAAGTATGTATTCATTGGCGACAACAATACACTTCCTGTTATCATAGCAAAAGGTTTAATAAGTATGCAAGAGGAAAAACTTGTGAAGTTGTTGTGTGATCACAAGACGACCATTGGATGGACTTTAGCCGACATCAAGGGCATTAGTTCCTCAATATGTATGCATCACATACTATTGGAGGACAACACAAAACCAACAAGGGAAATGCAAAGGAGGTTGAACCCGCATATGATGGAGGTAGTGAAAACTGAAATTTTGAAATTGTTAGATGCAAGAGTCATTTACCCCATCACTGACAGTAAATGGGTCGCGCCAATCCATGTGGTGCCCAAAAAGACCGGAATCACGTTGGTGAAAAACAAAAATGATGAGTTGATTCCTACTCGCATCTCGAGTGGATGGAGAATGTGTGTTGATTACAGAAAGCTCAATCTTTCTACACGCAATGATCATTTCCCATTACCATTCATGGATCAAATGCTTGAACGCCTAACAGGTAAGTCTTTTTATTGCTTTCTTGATGGATATAGTGGATAGAATCAAATTGTTATTAATCCTGAGGATCAAGAAAAGACTACATTTACATGTCCATTTGGTACATATGCATATAGGAGAATGCCTTTTGGTCTCTGTAATGCTCCTGCAACTTTTCAAAGATGTATGATGAGTATATTTTCTGACTATGTTGAAAGAATAATCGAGGTTTTTATGGATGATTTCACGGTGTATGGTGATTCTTTTGATAGATGTCTAGAAAATTTATCTCTGATCTTGAAAAAGTGCATTGAAACTAACCTCGTCTTGAACTATGAAAAGTGTTATTTTATGGTAGAACAAGGAATAGTTCTTGGGCATGTTGTGTCTTCACGTGGATTAGAGGTTGATAAAGCTAAGATAGATGTTATTTCATCATTGCCTTACCCCTCATGCGTGAGGGAGGTTCGTTCTTTTCTAGGCCATGCAAGTTTCTATCGACGCTTTATCAAAGATTTCTCGAAGATTACAGCACCCTTGTGCAAACTATTAGCCAAAGAAGTGGATTTTGTGTTTGATCAAGCATGTAAAGATGCCCATGATGAGCTTAAGAGACGTGTCACATTTGCCCCTATCATCCAACCACCAAATTGGGATGAACCTTTTGAGATAATGTGTGATGCAAGTGACTATGAGGTAGGAGCTGTGGTTGGGCAAAGAATTGGGAAGAATTTGCATGTTATCGCCTATGCTTCTCGTATGTTGGATGGAGCACAATGCAATTACCATACAACTGAAAAGAAACTTTTTGCAATTGTGTTTGCTCTTGAAAAATTCAGGTCATATCTACTTGGTACAAAAGTCATTGTTTTTACTGACCATGCAGCTCTCAAGTATCTTTTGAAGAAGAAGGAGTCCAAACCAAGATTGATTAGGTGGATCTTGCTTTTACAAGAATTCGATCTTGAGATCAAAGACAAAAAAGGTGCTGAAAACCATGTGGCTAATCACTTGAGCCGACTGAGGACCGAGGATATACAGATTGAAACAATAAGAGAGACATTCCCTGATGAGCAGTTGTATATGTTGCATTCCTCTACAAGACCATGGTATGCTAATTTGGTAAACTATTTAGTCACCAAAGAATTCCCTCCAGGTTTGTCTAAACCCCAAAAAGATAAGTTACGAGCTGATGCTAAATATTATTTTTGGGACGATCCTTACCTTTGGAAATTTTGTGCGGAGCAAATAGTTAGGAGGTGTGTACCACAAGATGAATTTCATTCTATTCTCACTTTTTGTCATTCTTATTCTTGTGGTGGGCATTTTGGAGCAAAAAGAACAGCTCACAAGGTACTTGAAAGTGGTTTCTATTAGCCTTCTATTTTTAAAGATGCTTATCACTTCTGCAAATCATGTGAAAAATGCCAAAGAACAGGTAATATCACTCATAAGGATCAAATGCCTTTAACGAATATTCTTGTAAGTGAAATTTTTGATGTATGGGGTATTGACTTTATGGGTCCATTTCCGTCTTCTTTTGGCAATCTTTATATTCTTCTTGCTGTTGATTATGTGTCTAAATGGATTGAGGCGAAAGCCACACGAACTAACGATGCTAAGGTTGTTTTAGATTTTGTCAGGACTCACATATTTGACAGGTTTGGGATCCCTAAAGCTATCATTAGCGATCGTGGCACTCATTTTTGTAATCGTTCCATAGAAGCATTGCTACGCAAATATCATGTGACTCATAGAACTTCCACAGCATATCATCCTCAAACGAATGGCCAAGCTGAAATTTCAAATCGAGAAATCAAGTCCATTTTGGAGAAAACTGTGCAACCTAATCGGCGAGATTGGAGTCTACGTCTTGGAGATGCACTTTGGGCTTATCGGACTGCTTATAAATCACCTATAGGAATGTCACCTTATAGAATGATTTATGGGAAAGCATGTCATCTACCGGTGGAGCTTGAACACAAAGCTTTTTGGGCCATTAAACAATGTAACATGGATTATGATGCTGCTGGGATTGCAAGAAAACTACAACTACAAGAGTTGGAAGAGATTCGAAATGATGCTTACGAGAATGCAAGGATTTAAAAAGAAAAGACTAAGAATCTTCATGACCGAATGCTTACAAGAAAGGAGTTTCATGTTGGAGACAAAGTCCTTCTTTATCATTCGCGTTTGAAACTTTTTCCTGGAAAATTGCGCTCTCGTTGGATTGGACCCTTTGTTGTTTCTAATATTTTTCCTTATGGTGCAGTTGAAATTACAAGTTTAGAAACCAACAAAGTACTCAAGGTCAATGGGCATCGTTTGAAACCTTTCTAGGAAGGTTGGACGACAGAACTTGCCGCTTCTATAGAGTTAGCTGAACCAATCTATGAAGAATGAGCATGCCACATGTCAAGCCAATGACATAAAACAAAACCGCTTACTAGGAGGCAACCCAGCACAAAAAAAAAATCAGATTTGCTTTCTTTTTCCTTATCTTTTATATTTTTGCATTTTATTTCATTTTTTTCATTCTCCTATATTCCTTTTCTTTTATTTTAAACATTGAGGACAATGTTGTGTTTTAAGTGTGGGGGTATTGGGAAAATGTTAGCTTTTTTTTTTCCCCAAAAAAAAAGAAAAAAAAGAAAAGAAAAATCTATGATTGATCCTTTTGAACTCCCATTGGTTTTTGAGAATATGAGTATTATGTATGAGAATTAAGTGAGATAGATGAATATATAAATCAAATGAATGAGTGTGCATGCAAGTTTTAATGTTTAATTGGTTTAGGGATTGACTCTGAAAATATGTCATGTTGACTTTATAGTGTTATACCAAAGTAAGCTTTTGAACCTTCAACATTATATTCTTTGATTGTTCATTCTTTCAATGATATGTATCTCTAGAACTTGCTTCATATCTTATTGAGATTACATTCACATTACATAGATGCATGAAGATGATAAAGGCATTAGGAATTTTAACCACTTGAGCCAAAAAGCCAACCTAAAGCATATTATCTTTAGTGAGCCCCCTTTGAGCTTGTTTATCCTTTCTTTGCTTTATCCATGTATAATCCTTAAACTTTTTATATGTTTTTCTCTTTTCCCCTGGCCAAGGATTAGTAGAGCATATACTTTTGATATCTCATGGAATTATGGTTGGAAATTATATGAAAAGAAAGAAGAAGTGATGCTTGATGAAAAGATGGGCAAAGTTGCCTAAGGTGAAAAAGAACAAAAGAAAAAAAAAAGAACAAGAAAAGAACAAAAAAAAAGAAGAACAAGAAAAAAAAATAAAAAAATAGAAAAGAGCTTGAAATCGAAAGAAGCTAAGCATTGATGCTTGAAGATTGAAAATTAATGTGTTTTGATGGAATATCTTGGTTGAAATATTTTTCTCTTTTCAGAATGCTCTACTTTCTTTGGTTTGAACCTTTTCTTGTATGCTCTTTTACCTCACCTTAACCATAGCTGCATTACAACCGGAAAATAAGACCTTTTGATTCATGCATTGTTTGTAATATTTTAGTAATGGAGATGAGATTGAAGAGCAAGCTTATGGTAGAACATCTTCATTGATTGAATTTGAGAGATTTAAACACATAAGCTCTAAACACAAGAGTGTTGGAGTGTATATCAATGAGAGGACCTATCACTTTGGCATGGCATAGATTTCTTTTAAATCCCGAAGAGTAATTGAGTTTAGAAGTTTGCATGTAAACAAATTCATTAAGATTTATGTTCTTTATCCTTCTCGATTGTATTCTTATTTATAATGCTTGAATTCTTGGATATTGATGGGAGATTAAGAGATTGGTCATGGTTATTTTTATTATTATTATTTTTTTTAATTCTTTTTACCAATCCTTTCTCGAGGACGAGCAAGAGCTAAGTCTGGGGGTATTTGATGCGACCATATTATTTGATAATTTCATCCATTTTTACATAGTGTTTTGCATATGTTTTGTGTATAAAATGCCTTGATATTCTTTGTTTTATGTTTTGAAGGCATTTTTGGATAAAAGATGCAAAAAGGAGTAAATTGGAGGTAATTGGCAGATTTGACGTTCAATCGATGTTTTATGCAGAGCGTGAGTTCTAGAGATCGAAATGAAATGATTCTAGTGACATTCAAAAGCTAACATCCATACCTTTCTGGAAATGTAATGCAAGAAAAATAAAAGGAGAAAGATCATGGAAATCGCATCCTGCAAAGTCAAATCTCGCATTCTGCCAGTGTTGACCTTTGTCCATTCTAAATTCCATATCTCGAGTTACAGAAGTCCAATTGATGCAAACTCAATTGGAGTGGATGCAGGACGCAAAGACCTATAAACGATCCAAATTGCAGCTCAAAACGATGTCGTATGAGGGATATATGAATTTTACAAGGGACAATTAAATTCTGCCAACTTAAGGAAGGACTATTTGGTAAAGTAGACATTAGGGTTTCTAAGCATATAAAAAGGAGAAGAGGAGCAAGGAAGTGGCGGCCACCACAAGAGAAAACACAAAAACCTTCCTCCTCCAAACCCTAAATCATGTGTTATTTCATCTTTTTATTTAGTTGTTCAATAAACATGCAAGACTAGATTCTTTTGCTTGGTTGCAAGGACACGGAAACCTTCAGATTTCAAGAACTGTGAGATCTATTTTTACCTCAATTTTTCAGTTTATATGATGAATATGTTTGTTCTCCTATGCTTATTTTCCTATGATTGTTTCTTTAATTGCTAAGAGCGGACTCGAAGTTATTATTGTAGACAATCAATTGCTAAGTTTGATATCAAAACCGGAGTTGTGGTATATGAACTTATGAAGCAACTAAGTTAATAATTGTAGCGGGTCTATGTTATTAATCTTAGGGAGAACATTCAATCGAACTAAACATATATTGCGGACAATTATGTTTCTTAATCGATCAATTTATCTAGATTTTAATGCTACAATTGAATCAAATTACTAGTGCGGACACTGTGGTTGTTTGATGGTTAGGGTAAGTTATACGGCGGATCCGTTAACGAACCAATTTTAAGAAGAGATAAATATTCAGAATATAAATTGATGTGTCGTTTCCATGATCAGTTCTTATTTCTGTAGGTGGATGTTGATTTGCGACCAAGGTTTGTTTTATTGATAAATTTCAGTTTTATATTTTTTTTCCGCTTAGTTTGCTTTAGCCTAGCCTAGACAACTTCCAACCCCCCCAATTGCATAACATATAGCACGAAAATCTGAACTAAATCGTCCTCGTGGATCGACCCCTTGCTTGCTCTATACTATCTTGTTTGATTTGTTTTAAGCTAGGGTAATTAATTTGTGCGACCATGACATCGCAACAGTCGTCTAAAATTTTAATTTTTTTTAATGTAATTTCAATGCGTTTAACTTTTAATACATCATTTCAAAATGAGCCAAAAAAATAACAAAATAGATAGATAGATTGATGGAAATCAATTGATTTAATCTTGTACACACGGGTGGTTATTTACATTTGTTGTGTTTCATTAATTGTTTATGAGGATAGATTTTTTATTTAATGAAATAATAATATAAATAAATATAAATCAAGAAATTTGATCATACAACAAGGGTAATGTATTCGGTCCTTTTTAATGAATTGTTTGGTATAATAAATTCTTTATTTAATCAAATGATGATATAAATAAATACCGAAATGAAATCAATTAAATAATATCAAAGAAATGTATTATGTAAGGTTGCACATAAGAACATATTAGAAAATAATATTATAGTTTTATGTGAAACCTAAGTAAGAACCAAACTTAGGTCCCTTCAAATCCTTCATGGACCTGGCAGAAGGTCCTTCAAGCCAGGGAATGGTGTAGAGGGGAGTTCAGAGTGCAAGTGGGAAATGGCAAGAACACCTTCCTGTGGTTTGACTACTGGATGCCCATGGGTGTGCGCACGTTAGACACCCTCTCTCAAAGGAGTCTCTCTTCTTCCCTCCTTCCTTGGAAAGCAAAAGTGGCAAATATCATTGAAAATGGGAGTTGGTCATTCCCATAGGTCCCTCTGCTTACTCAAGAGATTTGGTCTAGAATAAATTTTCATCCCAATCTCTCTAGGAAAGATTCAGTGGTTTGGGCTCCTAACAACTCTGGGCAATTCACCATTGCGTCGACTTGGGAGTATCTAAGGGCCAGGAAACCAATAAACAATCTCCATCGCCTATTATGGCATAACCTCCACATACCCAGACACTCATTTGTGTTGTGGTTGGCTGCCCAGGGTAGACTTCGAACAATGGACAGAATGCACTACCATAATGGCGAGGATACAACATGCAGGCTCTGCTCTCGGGACCCAGAGTCCCGTGACCATCTCTTCTTCATGTGCAGGTACTCCATCCAAGTATGGAAGAACATCCAAGACAGAGCTCATACTCATTGGCCAAATTTGGCATGGCGTAGCTTAGTGGATTGGACCTCGCATAAGTACCAAGATATAAAATCCATTACAAACAAGAATGGTGCTCTCATTTTCGCAGCCACGATTTATCATATCTGGCAGGAGCGTAATAGGAGGATTTTTCAACACCTCACAAAGCCGGCAGCCACTGTTGGGGATGATATATTTCAGCAGATCAGAGACCAGCTTATGAGCTGCAATGGGCTTACCGTGGCAGAAGCGACTCGGGTCATTTTGAATATCCCGTGGCGTGCTAACCCTCTTTGGGCTGTTGGCCAAGACCATTAACAGAGGGGCCATTGGTTCCTTGGTTGGCCGATGGGCCTAGCGGGCTAGCTTTCTTCCAAAGGGCCTGTATGCTTCGGCCTCCAGGGACTCTTTTTACACAGTGCCTATTGGGAGACATGTTGAGCTTTCGTTTTGGATTGGGAGAGTTTCCTTCCCCGCGCGCAGTTGGTGGACATTAAGGGGACCCTATTCTCACACTTAAGGGCTTCGTCCTTTGGTTGTTTGGCACCTTAGCCGCTAGGCTGTAGGTTTTGTTTTGTTCTGGGGGCCTCCCAAGGCTTTGTTTTTTTTTAGCCCTTTGGGCATCTATAAGGTGGCAGGCCTCAACCTCTACCTGGTTTCGCTATATGTTTTGTCGGCCTTGTACATTCTCCATTGTCAATATATAAATCTTTAAAAAAAACAAAAAAAAGAAAGTAAAAACCAAATTATATTTAACGAAAGATTAAACTGAAAAGTTGAAATTGTAGTTATTGAATCTCAAAACACTTAGAACACGAATCATAAACTCAAATATATTTAATAAAATTATTAATTGGAAATAATATTTTATTTAATAGAAAATATTAACAGCAAATCTTAGGAGTGCGATTAAATAAAATTAAATATAAAAAATTCAATTAGGGTCACATATAAAAATTCCTTGTAATATAAGAAAAATTATTTTGAAAGAATATTTGTAAAATAAATAAAATATATATATATATTATTTTATTAAAAAAACATCATAGAATTCTTAAATATATGTAAAAAAAAACAAATAGACAATAACAACATTCAATAAAAACTTTACATTGACATATGAAATTAGAGAGAGAGAAAACAGTGAACAGGAAAACACTCAACCAAGTAGGGTCTTTCAACTAGGTCCGCACGCTTGGGGTGAATTTTATTATTATTATTTTTAAGGGTGGATGACAAGTCATTTGTGTCTAATTATGATAAGCATGTTACGTGTCATGTGCCAATCTAGTTCCAAGCAATTGGAGGGTCACAAGAAATTTAGGTCATGGATTGTTTTTCAAAAAAAAAAAACTTAATTTTTAACTTATCTTGACCCAACATACCATATGTATCTTGGTAAACTTATATATGATTTTTTTTATTCAAGAAAACTCCACCTCCTTTAGGCACTCTTTGGGAGCCCGATTAAGCGAGTAAAATCTTGTTTGCTTAGACTCTTACAAGACAAACATCCCTTGACTTGAACTCGAGACATTCAAGGCATATCTCAAGTCTTTTGTCATCACGTGACACCCATTGCGGACCTTATATATGTTCTTAAACAATCTAAAAGTCCAAAACTCAACCTAAAATAGAAAAATAATCTCGAGCTTAGATATACTATGTCAAGAAATGGAAAAGACATACAATAAATAAATAGGTGATACTCTTCTCATCAAATAAAACTTCATGATACCAAGATTAACATTGTCTCTCCTCTCTCCAACTAGAAACTAGTATAAATCCATGCCAACCAATACCTTTTTCTCTTTATCGTCGAAATTCAATAATTTTATCTCTCCTCTTTGGAACTAGAAACTGGAGAAAAAAATAAAACCAAAAATAAAATTTCAAAAACCAAAAGGATTGAAAAAACAAATAGAAATGTATATGGGCCAAACTGAGTTTTTTTGTGCAAATTTTGTAGCTGTCACCTTTCAATCCTATCCTCATTTAACAAACCAAAGCTAATTGACCAGTAATTTGGCTACATAAAGGGCTTAATCAAGGAAAAAAAAGAGTCAATGATTAAAAAAAATACTCTATGAATTCAATGAATTGTGGGGGTGAATAGTGCTGCGGGCATTTTGGCCATGCCTCTTAGTGTTTCTTAAATAAATTATAGTTTACTACTAACATGGATGCCCAAGACTGGAATGAAATGAAATGAAAAACAAAAGAGCTATTTTTAAATGTTTTATTTAAAAACAATAATTTAATAACTTAATTCTTTACTGTTTCTACATACTTTTGTGCTATAACTTCACAGCCCATTTGACGGGGAAGTGGTAATTTGGTCCTTTTAATTTAAACTTGGGGCCTGGAGGAATTGAAATATAATGATGGGGAGTCAACAAATGGAAATTATAAGGACCTGTATTTCTTGGACTATATAGAACGGCCTGGGCCATTTCTCTTAGGCTTTCCGAGTTGCAGAAACAAAATGAGGTAAATCCACAAATTGGCTGCAACTATTTCCATCACACAACAGCGGACGATGATAGAATTCCACGAAGAAATGAAAGGCTATCACCCTGTAAACGCTTTCCAAAGGCATCAAACACCAAAAAGGTGAGACCGTCTTTCTGTGTCATATTGATCATTGAATTCACGGGCAGCCATTGGAGTTCTAGTATCCTGACAAGGGAGCTGTGTCATATTGACCATTGAATTCACAGGCAGCCATTGGAGTTCTAGTATCCTGACAAGGGAGCTTTGTTTCAACAAGGCTAGTGTTTTTGGTGGCATAGGAATTACAGACCAACGCCAGTTCAAATCACTAACGGGTTGTTCATCGGAGGTGTAAGTATAGTTTTTCCGGTCAATCAATGGCAGAATTTCTGGATTAAACAAAATGCTTGAAGGGAAGGCAGAGACGCGAACCCAGTAGTGGAATTTCACTAGCATTGATTGAACTTAACGTTGTGAAAAAGCATGAGCTTGAAATTTTCAGTAACGGTGGGGATTGGGGAAATGAAAGTGTGTCCGGAGATGAAACGAGGTGGGTGGCCGATTCCGCCGTTGTTGATTTCCTTACAAGAGCAATAATTTTCAGTATCTGTTTTCATTGTGTACGGCTTTCTGTCCATTAATTAATTTGATTTTTTAAATTTGGAGGAGCAAATTAAAAGTATTGATATAATAAAACAGTTTCAGAAAGAATTGATGGAATAGTATAGTTTGAGCAAATTTAATCACGACATACCATCACTCTTACAAATCAAACAGTTTATCATGTCGCCATTTTAAATCGCCACAACTTCCATTGTTACAATTTTATATCATGAAATGAACTGTTATAAAATTTAACCCTAGCTTATCTTGTTCTCCACCAGCAAAAAAAATAATCCAAATCCCCTTCTCTCTAAAAAGCTTGACAACCAATCTCTTTTTTCTTTTAAGACCATCGAAAACTCCACTCCTCAGACACGATTGCTATGCTGCCGCTACTTCCTAGTCTAAAAATCAAAGTACACAACCTACATTGCTAGTGTGTTTTTGTGGATTTCATAGTTAATTTGTGATTGATATGGTTGTTGAGGGTTAGTTTGAAACTAAAATTTATTGAATTTCTGGTAAATTAGTTATGAATTGCGTTGAATGTTTAGATAAGTTATCGAACTAAGATATTTTGCTTGAATTGACTGAAATTTGCTATGAATTTAGGCAACTAGGATTGATTGCAATTGGGCATGAACATAAAATGAATGGTGTTGAACTTTGATAAATTAAGATGTTTGAACAGGTCGTAGAATTTAAAGATTTTGTTTAAATTGGTTGAAACTACTAATGACATTATGCAATTAAGGTTAATTTTATGTAATTGAGCATGAAAATAAGATGAATTAGGTTCAATTTTGATGAATTATATATTATAATGAATGTTTATATAACTTTTTGAATTTAAGGATATAATTTGAATTGGTTGAAATCATATACAAATTCATGGAGTGAGGTTTTATTTCATGCAATTTTGTTTAAATTTTATCCAATTCACCAAAAATGGTTTTATTATTTCTATAAAATATCTTATAACATCTCTATGTTATGTCACTACAGTGATATTACTGCTTTTAATGTGATCAATAATATTACTTAAAATACCGAAAGCAATGTGTTATTAAATGGTAATTTAGGCATGTACGTTAAGGATGTCAAACAAGTTATATATAATGCAGTTGGATGAAATTATAATGATAATGAAATTGATATAACTTGGAAGTTTAAAGTTGAGAATAACAATATTATCTTGTATTTATTGCAAATGATGTTAGTTGTAAGACGACTATTGATTCTTTTATCCAAAATGGATTGAACATTATAAAATTATAGGTAGTTAGTCAACCAACTCTTTTGTTTATCCCAACCTTTTATCCAATGGGTAAAAGAATATCATGATTTAGCGGTCTTATTAGATCATTTAAGAGCGAATAAAAAAGTAATTGATTACTGATTTGCTATAAAGTGTTGATAAAAGTATGTTTGATAATTTATACATTGGCCAATATGAATATGACTCATCCGAACCTAGTAATTATGAAGATAATGATGTGTTGGACTAGAGTGTGACAGCATATGGTGATGATGATGTAATAATATCTCACGTGTCTTGAATTTGGAGTTGATTCCAGGCCTATATTTATCTTTTATCACGATTTGATATTTAATTCATAGATATTTGGTTGGTAGTTTTGATTAAGAGGTTGGACAAATATTCATTAGTAAAACAATTTAGTTAATATAGATAAATGGTGTCATTCACATATTCCCTAGAATATTGAGTTCAATAGCTATTCTTGATCTTATTTAATTGCTAATGTTGTTTCAATTCTTGAATAACCTTTGTATGATGGTTGCAAATATTTAGGAAAAAAATAAAATTCCATAACAACTAAATTTTTTATTAAGACAAGACATGAGTTACAAAAGAAAAGGATGTTTGAGCATCTTTTTAGTTTATAAGAGAAGTTGTTCGAAATATTATCAAGATTTTTATTAGAAATTAAAGAATAAAATCCTTTAACAATTATTAAGTGGAATAAAAAAGTAAATCTTGATAAAAACATAATGGTTTTTGAAGTTTTTTTTTTGTCATTTAGACATTTCATTAAAGGTTTCAAATACTACTTAAATAGTGTCCCATGTTATAGGATAGATGTTGTATATGCTTTTAGTATCTATATATTTTTATGTGGCATTTTTAAAACATTTTTTATCCACAATTTAGTTTATAAAAATTGACCTCACGGTTTTACTTTTCAATAAATATCAATTTTCAAAAGATATATGAATTGGGTATCATATAACAAAACTTGATTTTCATGATAATATTGTAAATCCATCAAATTAATAGGAAATTTAAAGAAAATGTTGGACATAGTAATTCATTTCAGGCTATAATTCAATATCAAGAAAAATAAGCCTATTATAACTAAAGAGAGATAAAATTGTTTAAAACATTTTATATTGCTTTTAGGTTAGTTTTGGTCCATTTATGAGGATTGACTTTGATCCAAATATTACCAGGGGGTATTGATAAACAATCACTCTTACCACTATGTAAATCCTCATACGTGGTAAAAAGAACACCAAATATGATGTTTAACTGTGTGCAACAGGCATTACGACGTGGGTGGAATTAATAGAAATGTTGCCATGTGATATGGCCAACACTTATCCCACGATATGTGGTTATTTGCTTTTGATTATTTGCTTATGTTATTTACTTTTGTATTTGCTTCTGTAAGTAGTTTCATGGCTTTTAGGAAGTTTGTTAAGTTGTGGCTTATTTAAAGACAGGCAGAGCAAAAGCAAGGACAAGAAATATTTCCTCTTTAAAAATATACTTGTATCTGTGGTTTAGCTTTCACCCAAAGAAAGCTAGTAATTAGCTAAGTAATTTTTGTTACGATCGATATCATTAATTTGAGACTTATCATTGGTATCAGAGCACGGTTCTGGGCTGATTAACATGACTACCAATAAGGAACGTATTGAAAATCTAGAAGCAGGGCTTGGTGGATTGCAGGATGGTGTACATAGAATGAAGATGGGAATGGGAGATAAACTCAGCCAACTGGAAGCCATAATCAATCGCATGTCTGAAGTACTTTTATCCACCAAGATGGGTGTTAATTATGACGTCCATGAGCAAGACCCATATGCAGGTTGTATCACGAGGGAGAATCACGAGGGACCTCATTTGGTTGTATCCTCTAATACAACGAAACTCGAGTTTCCAAGATTTGCAGGTGGTGACCCAACGAAATGTTTTGTGCGAGTAAACCAGTTCTTTGAGTTTCAGACCACTGTAGAGGTGCAAAAGGTCATGCTGGCATCCTTTCACTTGGAAAGTGAAGCTGTCCAGTGGTGGAGATGGATGAGTCGTACGTTTCGAGAAGAAAACTGAGCAGTGACATGAGCAGTGCTGGAAGAGGAACTGTGGGCTCGTTTGACCTATGGATGGTGTAGACTTTGATGAAGCCTTATCACATATCAGACAAGAAAAATCACTGCGAGAGTATCAACAAGAATTCGAGAAGTTGGGCAACAGAGTTCAAGGGTGGACTCAAAAGGCATTAGAGGATACTTTTATGGGTTGTTTAAAACTTGAATTGCTGAAGGAATCTGATTGTTAAAACCTTGGACATTGAAGGAAGCTATCAATCCTGCTAGGATGAAGGATGAACAGATGATGCGACAACAACGATTCACACGACCCAACAAAATCAATCGCCAGCCAACCAATATACCCATATCAACCAATACCAAACTAGCATTCCTAGTCAAGCGGCTATCTTGGGAATAATTGCTCTTACTAGAGGCAGCAGGAGATACCAGCCCCTTGTGTTGTGAAGAAGTGATAGAGGAACAACAAGAGGAATGTGTACCGAAAGAAGAACCAAAGCCTAAACTTTCATTGTATGCACTGACTGGATGGTCATCACCAAAAACAATGAGGGTGGTAGCCCGGATTTGGATGTTAGAGGTAATGGCTCTCATCAATAGTGGTTCGACTCATAACTTCATCAGTGACCGTGTGGCCCATCTGCTGCGATTATTAGTGATTCCTACTGATCCCTTTCAAGTGTGAGTCTCCAACAGAGAGAAGATAAGTTGTAAAGGAAGATTTGAACAGGTAACAGTTCACCTGCAGGGCATACCCTTTCTACTCACCCTTTATGCTCTAATTATAGTAGGTCTCGACCTAGTACTAGGAGTTCAATGGTTGGAGATGCTGGGATCAGTTGTGTGTAACTGGAAGCAACTTACGATGGAGTTTGTATGGGAGAATACACCATAGCAATTGCAAGGAATGAACACAGAGGTAATCCAAGAAGGTTCGGTGAAAGAAATGTCAAAAGAGTTTGGACAAGGGCATTTACTCTTTGCAACATGTCCAAATTCTATGAGAATGGTGGCATAGGAAGCCATGCAACCAGCCATGCAAAATTTGCTAGAGCAATACCAAGATATTTTTTCCGAAACAACCCACTTACCACCCAAATGAGAAGTAGACCACTGTATTCCTTTGAGGGAAGGGACCGAGTCAGTCAATGTCTGTCCTTATCGGTATGCATACTTCCAGAAAGAAAAAATTGAGATAAAGTGCAAGCGATGCTTAACCAGGGTATCATATGCCCAAACACTTGCCCTTTTTCTTCTCCTGTATTACTGGTCAAAAAGAAAGATGGCAAGTGGAGATTTTGCACTCAAAACAATAACTATCAAAGATCATTTCCCAATTCCTACCATAGACGATATGCTAGACGAGTTGCATGGCACAACTTATTTTACAAAATTGGATCTTAGGGCAGGATACCACCAGGTATGAGTTTGCTCTCCAGATATTCCTAAAACATCTTTTCGAACACATAATGGACACTTTGAGTGTTTGGTCATGCCTTTGGACTATGCAATGCCCCTTGTACCTTCCAGGCAATCATCAATTCTATCTTTCAACCCTATCTCATAAAATACATACTTGTTTTTTTATGATATTTTAATTTATAACTCAACTTATGATGCACATTTGCAACATGTGGATACAACTTTGAAGGTACTACACCAACTTTTTATTAAGGAAATAAAGTGTGCTTTTGGACAGCATGAGCTTGAATATCTGGGGCATATAGTTACGCAATATGGAGTCAAGGTAGATATGAGAAAAATAGAGGCAATGGTTGTGTGGCCTCAACCTAGTAACATCATAGAACTACGGGGTTTTTTAGGGCTCACTGGATAATATTGTAAGTTTATGGGGGTCATTGCACGACCTCTCACCAATCTCTAAAACAAGGGCCAGTTTATATGGAATATTGACGTGGAAACTACCTTCATCGCACTAAAAAAGGCCATTACCACTATGCCCACATTGGCAATGCCCAATTTCAACCAATCATTCGTCATTGAGGCAAATGCATTAGGATAGGCATCGAGGCAATTCTTTCTGAATAAGGGCGATCAATTGCCTTTATGAGTAAGGCACTGGGCGTCACTAGGCAGCCATGGTCCTTTATGAGTAAGGCAATTGTCGAAGCTATTTGCACTTGGCATCCTTACCTACTCGGAAATGCTATCATCCAGACTGACTACAAGAGCTTGATGTTGACATATAATGTCATACTTTGTATGCTTTATATATTTTGATGATAACAATAAAAAGAAAATGGGCTAATAATATGCTTGGATGAGATTAAGCTATAAACAGGTTTTATTCAAAGAATACATCAACAAGCATAATGGAGTTCAAGAAGAAATCACTCCAAGAAGTCCAAAGATGCAAGCAAGTGAAGACTTAGAATAAGTGTTCATTTTAGTGCTTTGTGTAAATCTCAATTTCTATCTTGATAGCACAAATTAAAATGAACTCACACACTTCACAGTGCATGCATTAAAAGGATTTGATGATTAAAAGGTTTAAGTCATAATCAATCGGTTCAAGAAATTCAGAAAAGATAATTTGTCAAAATAGATTTCTGCATGAACCGGTCGACCGCTTGAGGTATCCGTTGTGAACCGGTCGACCGCTTGGAAGACAAATTGTTTTATCCGTTGTGAACCGGTCGACCGCTTGATATGGCAGTTGCACTAAAACGGCTAGAAACGGCTAGTTTCTTTTAGAAACTTATAAATAGGTCTCTTAATTGCAAAACAAAATATATAGAACTTTCATATCTTATATTGAGGCAATTAGAAGTGCATAAACACCTTCATATCATCAATCCTCATTAATACTCATATTTGTGTTTAAATCTTCATATCTTAACACAAAGAGTATTTCTCATTCTCACTACACTTAAACACCTTCAAATATCCTAAGTGCTATTAAGTGAGAGAAAGAGATCATAGATCTTCATTTGTAATATCCACACTATTAAGAGTGTATTGTTGTTTTACAAAAACAACCATTGTGAAACTCTTGAGAGTTGAGTATAAAACTCTTGGTATTGGTGAGGGAATATCACCAAGGAAAAATCTTGAAGAGGGGACATCTTCAAGTGGAAAAGGAAAATCTTGAAGAGGGCATATCTTCAAGTGGTGTAAAGTCTTGGTGTGGATTCATCAAGCGGAAATTGTAATCTTGTTACTTGGATTAGTAAAAGAGTACAATACTCAAGTACGGGTTGGTACTTGAGTCGTGGACGTAGGCTTGCCGAACCACGTTAAAAACCGAGTTAGCAATCTCTTTTCCTTATCTCTTTACTTTCAAGTAATTAATTTTAAGATTGCATTATTTATTGTATTTGCATCAATTCCGTCTTTAGGTGCATAGTTGCTTTAATCCGTGAATTTCAACACTTGAAATATCTCCTAGATCAGCGAATTACTACTCCCGAGCAATAATGAGTGACCAAGTTGTTAGTCTATGATTATGAAATTCAATATCGTCCCGAGCAAGAAAATTTTACGGTAGACGCACTCTCACATAAGCCAGCCAACCCAATTCTCAATCAGTTGTTTGTACCGCAGATCAGTCTTTAGGAGGATTTAAAGGCTACTACGGGAAAGGATGAACACACTACTCAATTGATTGCCTCTGTCACTGCAAAGCCTGACTCTCACGACAAGCTACGGGATGGTCTGGTTATTTATAAAACCAGGATCGTTGTCCCTCGTGTGCAAGAGCTCAAACAAAAACTTCTTGCTAAATTTCATGACAGTAAGCTAGCCGGCCACTCTGGTGACTTGCGTACTTATAAAAGGTTAGCTCAACAATTCTACTGGCCTACTATGTATAATGATGTCTATACTTGTGAAATCTGTCAAAGGACAAAGTCTGAATCTATAGCACCAGCGGGTCTACTTCAACCTTTACCCATACCATGCCAAGTATGGGATGATATTACACTTGATTTGATTAAGGTCCTACCATGATCTCATGAAAGAGATGCCATTGTCGTGGTCGTGGACAGATTGAGCAAGTCAGCCCATTTTATGTCATTGTCCCATCCATTCTGTTGGTCATGTGTGCATTAATTGTCCCGTGGCGGAGGCCGGGTGGGCCAAGTCACAATTGAATGTCGTGGGCGCTTGCATGCTGAATGCGGTATAAGGCTAGGGTATGCGCCTCTTCTATCACCAATTGGTTTTAGAAGAGTTGGTAGCGCCTGAGGTCCTACAATTGGTATTAGAGCCAAGGTCACGAGTTCGATTCCCAGCGGGAGCAATTGCTGAGGGGGAGATTGTTGGCCATGTGTGCATCAATTGTCCCGTGGCAGAGGCCGGGTGGGCCAAGTCACAATTGAATGTCGTGGGCGCTTGCATGCTGAATGCGGTATAAGGCTAGGGTATGCGCCTCTTCTATCACCAATTGGTTTTAGAAGAGTTGGTAGCGCCTGAGGTCCTACACATTCATGGGACAAAGTTGTAGCTAAACACTTTGTGGAGGGGGTCGTCAAGTTACATGGAATGCCTCAATCTGTTATTAGTGACCGTGACCCTGATAACATATATGGAATGATATTACACTTGATTTCATTAAGGCCCTACCATGATCTCACGGAAGAGATACCATTTTCATGGTCGTGGTCTAATTGAGCAAGTCAAACCATTTTATGTCATTGTGCCATCCATTCATGGGACAAAGTGGTAGCTAAAAACTTTGTGGAGGGGGCCGCCAAGTTACATGGAATGCCCCAATCTGTTATCAGTGACCATGACCCTGTGTTTATCAGCAAATTTTGGTAGGAATTCTTCACTATATCCGGCACCAAACTCAAGCTTAGCTCCACCTATCACCCACAAACAAAGGTCGTAAATTGTTGCATTGAGCAGTACCTACGATGCTTCATTCATTAGTGGCCACGGAAATGGACTGAATACCTACCACGGGCAGTATTATGGTGCAACACCACTTATCATATTTCCACTGACATGACACCTTTCTAGGCTCTTTATGGTCACCCCCTGTCATTCCCTGCTACCAAGTCGGCTAATCACCAGTGTAGGAGGTTGACAAGCATTTAACTTAAAAGGATGAGCTCTTAGTTCAGCTGAAGTCTAACCTTGCAACAGCCAGTAACCGTATGAAACAGATACCTGACTTGGTCCCTTCACTCGATGGAATACAGTGGTCTAGTTCTCTTTTAGGTGGTGATTGGGTTAGCTCGAAAAAAATATCTTGGTATTGCTCAAGCAAATTCTGCATGGTTGGTTGCATGGCTTCCTATGCCACCATTCTCATAGAATTTGGACATATTGCAAAGAGTGAATGCCCTTGTTGAAACTCTTTTGACATTTCTTTCATCGAAGCTTATTGGATTGCCTCTGTGTTCATTCCTAGCAATTACTGTGGGGGTATTCTCCCATACAAACTCCATCGTAAGCTGCTTCTAGTTACACACAACTTGTCGTGACGACATTTTTTGACGCTCTTCGCGCCTCACCATTACCACGAGATTTGAGGAGTCAATGGCGTGCAATGAAAATGAGGTTGTTTATAGCCGTAAAATTTATGGCTATAATTCTAAGAAGTCGCCACCTAGTATTGAGGTTACTAGGAACCTAGTGGTCAACGAGAGTCTTGGGTAAGGGGACTTGTTGTGGAAAGGGAAGACGCATCACCCCTAGTACACCCTATCTAAGGCAAGTTGCATTGTTGTTTGATTTTTATTATCCTTTTTATTTTCTTAGTTTATATTTTTTACAGCATTTTCAAAAATAAAAATTTCTCTACTGGTGCATTTTACAATGTAATTTTACACCACACTTAAAAACCTTTTATTTGCAGATATACTTTACAATATAATTTTACACTGTAGTTAAAAAATTATTATCTAAGAATGTATTATATAATATAAATTTAAACTGAAGTTAAAACCCTTTTTTATCCATGGATGTACTTTACAATGTAAATTTATATCTTAATAAATGAAACAAAACTATTTAAAATTATTTTTGATATTTTGGCCAAAATTCCAAAGGATAATCATAAACCGGTTACGATATCCAATTTTTGTTTTAAAATATAAAAATGATGCGTCATATTTTTTTACAAAAAATATGCTTGAAAAATCTTGGAATATGGCCGTATGCACAAAAACACATTTTATATTTTGTATTTTTTTTAAAATAATACTAAAAAAAATACATGCATCTTTGAAAAATATTTCAAAAATATTTTATTTTTTTTATTTTTTTGTGGGTTGGGCTGTCAAGGGACTAGGCTGTCAGCCCGAATGGGCTGGAATCCCAGTTGATTTTGGGTTGGGCCGTCAGCCCACGGGACTAACGAACCATCTCTTTTGGTTGGGCTTCTCGTCCTCACGGGTTGGAAGCCCAAAGGGTTTTGGACAGGGCTTCCAGTCCTTACGGGATGGAAGACTAAGCCTTTTATGGTAGAGTCAGGCCCGAAACCCAACTCGACCCGCCGTTGTGTAGAGGACGTTGAGGTGATTCTTCTGGTCATGACGGTGTTGGAAATGGTGGCTCGTGGTGGCCGGAAATGGCGTTGGAAGGTGGTGGGTTGGCGTGGTTGTCGTCGGGACTGTCTCTATTTCTTCTCCCGAGAGGACGACTAAGCTGCTAGAGTTCAAAGGAGGTTGAAGGTGATGATAATGGTGGATATGGATGGTTGAATGGTGGCTGTTGGAGGAGAGAGAGAGAGAGAGCTCGTGGAAGGGCTGCATTTTTAGAGAGAGACAACGTTTGCCAATTTCTTCTCCCTTGTCCCGTCGTGCATGGTGGCTATTTATAGGTGGTGTAGCCTGACACGGTGGTTGGTTGGTCGGTGACATGGTGGTTGGCATGCTTGCGGTGGTGGTTGGTCGGCGGGAGTGGGTGGCCGGTTAGTGGGCTGCAAAAAAAGGGAACGACGGGGTGTTGATTTTGAAGGGAAGTAAAGATGCAATTTGGTCCTCCAATTTATAATTGTTCTAATTGCACCCCTAATTGGATTTAAATTTGTAATTTTATGCATGTTTGCCCTTGCCCGAATTTCAACTTAACCTTAATTTTTGCGCGCCTTTTTCATTTTTGTCCTTCTCTTTTGATTTGTGCATTTTGACCCTCAATTGAGTATTAAATTTTTAATTTTTTCAATTTAGCCCTTAACTTGAAAAAAAATCAATTTGATATGTAAAACCCCGGATTTGTTTTATATATATATATAATCCCATACATCATGATCCATATTAATTCTCATCAGTAAACATTATCCATACAATAATATTCCATTGAAGAAATAAGGTCCGCATAGACATTCAATATTACTGTTTTCATAACTAAAGGTTTTTTAATTAGAAATATGCATACATAAACCTGGTTTATGTTCTTAATCTACGAATGAAACTTCCCAATTTACACAAAAAGGTTTTTACAAATTTATACATTACATACATCGCTTCATCCTTAAACTACTTAATTTCGCATGCAATTTACGTGGTTCTTTTCCAAAAGTCCCCTTTTATTAGGTTCCCTAGATTTCACGTGACTTTGACGTCCCTGCAGTAGCACAACATATAATGAAATGCAATTTCTTAATATTAGTATTAAAAATTCTAACCTAATGACCAATCGAATAAAAGGACACAAATATCTTGAAATTTCTATATAAACATGGTGCAATTTAGTTGTAAAAATTTACAGGGACTTCATTCCTTTTTTTCGTGTATCATTATCATTCCTTTGAATATTATTTTAAGACACTCATATCTGAGGTCAACCATTACTACCCATGATCTCTTTTTATGAACACCGTTAGCCGAAACTAACCATTCTTTTATTCCGGCCATCTTTCCAGATGCCATTAGCCGTAGCTACTCAATCGTTTATCTCGACCATCCTTTCGGACGCCATTAGCCGTAGTTAATCAATCATTTATTCCGTCCATCCTTTCGGACGCCATTAGCCGTAGCTAATCAATCACTTATCCCGGACATCCTTTCAGACGCCATTAGCCGTAGCTAATCAATCATTTATCCCAGCCATCCTTTCGGACGCCATTAGCCGTAGCTAATCAATCATTTATCCCAGCCATCCTTTCGGACACCATTAGCCGTAGCTAATCAAACACTTATCCCGGACATCCTTTCGGACGCCATTAGCCGTAGCTAATCAATCATTTATCCCGGCTATCCTTTCGGACGCCATTAGCCGTAGCTAATCAATCATTTTCCACATTTATGCATTCATTAATTTAATATAAACCTCATCGTAATTATGATCTATTCAATTTAGAAAGTTTCTTACATGATGTAAGGATGGAGGGTTATAATTCACTTACTTGCTCTACTTCGGGGTTGTTCTTGTCTGGTCGATGGTTCAGTCCCGACTGCTCCGCCTGCGACATCGATGCCTAACTATTAGTATACTTCTATTTTCAATTTCCTATTCATCAATATACTTATGTCAATAATTCCAACTAAAACAAGCTTACAATTTTCAGTAAAATTATCAACAATTTCTTTTCATGATCTCACAGATTTTCCAGCGCAATACACACATGAGATTTCAGCAACAATACCCATCAATTCTCATCCTAGGTCCACATTTTTCCATCCTAAGTTATACATAAAAATTTCAGCATCATATTCATAAAGTTTTCATCATAACTCACACTTTCCAGCACAATTTATACATGAAAATTTCAGCATCATACTCATCAATTTTTCATCATAACCCCACATTTTCCTTGTTTCTCTTAATTCATTTTGTTTCAACCTTCAAGAAGAACTGATTGTGCATCAAAAGTATCGTTAAGTCTTTTATTTTACATATGTATTTATTGTTTTTATTTGGGATTTTATAATAATTGATGTGCTTTTTAGTAATGAATTTCTTTTAACGTTTCGACAAGTTTTTGGAGCTTAAATGAATTATTTCAGAAAATTTAAACGTCGAAATTTGGAAGAAAGAATTGGAGGAGAAATCTATGGAAAGCTGGAGGGAAGATTGCTACTTTATCTTGGATCAAAAAGAAGAAAGATTCAGCTAAAAATGAGGAAGAAAATCGGACACAAAAATCTTCTCCAAGTTGCCGAAATAATAAGTTTTCCAGAACAACTTTCGGCATTTCAGTCATCACTTTTGACTCAGAGCTCCAAATTGTATGGTGTTTCACGTTCTGGAAATCTAACAGAAAGACCTACAAATATGTGTCTAATAGCTGTCTCCAGAAAAGGCTTCTAAAGTGGGGTAAAGTGCAGTCCAAAGTTAGCATCAAATCAGACACAAAAATATTCTCCAAGTTGTCAAAATAATAAGTGTTCCAGAACATCTTTCGGCGTTTCAGTCATATCTTTTTACTCAGAGATCCAACTTGTATGCTTTTTAATGTGTCTAATAGACTTCTCAAAAAATCGCTCAGAAATAGGGTTAAATTGCAGTCCAAGTTAGCTTCAGATCTGTCTTGCAATATTTTCCGAAATTGTGTTTTGTTCTTCTTGTTTTAGATTTCAGTTTTATTTTAGTTGTAAGACTTATTATTTCAGTTTGATTCAAGTTATTTCATGTTTATTAGAGTGTTATTATATATAATTATGGTTGGCTAATCTCTTTCTTGGATCCAAATCAAGGATGATGGTGATTGTGGTGAGTTCTTTAAGATATGAATGAATCCTAATGTCTATCTTCACTTTTTCTTCATGAATGTTTTGTTATTGCAAAGAAATTTTAGAAATCATCTAAGTAATGTTATAATCTTGAATTTTTATGAACAAAACTTAGTTTTGGTATAGAGATTGCTTGATTCAATGTCTTACTTAATATGAAAACACTCGTTTATTCTTAAGCAATAATCATCTTCATGTTTTAGATCTTCATTGTAATATCTTCCGATCTAATATCACCATCGTTGATATTAGGTTGAGTTATCTTATATATGTTGAAGGATTCACCAATACATCACCATCAAAATTGATTTGGAACCAAGACTTACCTTTTCTTATCATTTAAATCTAATTACTCTCTTTTATCTTAGAAAACAAATTCATTCATCATTCTCCTAAAATATTTTTGTTGTTACCTAGCTTAATTTATAAATCTAGCTCTCTGTGGATATGACCTCGATCTTACCGAGTTAATTGCTACATCGCACACTCATGCACTTGTGAGTTAAAACAAGCCGATCATAAATAGCGGTCAAGCAATTTTGGCGCCGTTGCCGGGGAGCTAGCGAGCAAAGGTAACAAATTTAGTTTTGATTATTGAAAAAAAAATATACAAAATAAAAAAAAACTCTAATGGCTGGTCTAACCGCCTAAAAAAAAGTAAAAAAAAAAAATTGACTTCAGCTTTTTGGATATTGGACTGTGGACTGGACTACTAATTATTGGATTATGGCTGGTTCAACCGCCTCTTGTTTATTTTATTTTATTTTATTATGCTTTTTATATAATATTTACTGTTTTAAGTTCTTGGCCGGTATTACCGCCTTTTTATTCATGCTTGTTACAATTATCTTTTAATGTTTATTGTTGTTAATAGTGCTTATTAGTTAGAGTGTGTATTTCCTAATTTGTTGTATTTTTTTCTTTCAGCTATTACTTTATCTTTTACGTTTCATTTACTTTTATTTGTTATCTTGTTTTTCTTTCTCCTTTCTTTTCATATTCATATAACTGTTATATTATATTCCATCATGGCTAATGTTGAAGATATAGAGGGTGAAGGGAGTGTTCAAGGTAATGGACCTTCACACCGTTTCTCATTCAAGTGGGAGGTTCCAATTGAAAGAGACTGATGACCTTAATGCTAGATTAGCCTCATTGGCTAGAAAAGTAGAGTCTCTTGAGATTAAAAAAGTGCATGTCATAAGTGAACAACAGGAGGAAAGTTGTATTGTTTGTGAGGGTAAAGGGCATAGGACAACTGAGTGCCCTACTATTCCAGCTTTCAAGGAGGTGTTATATGGCCAAACTTCTGATTCAAGTAATGTTAGAAAGTCATTTTCAAACCAAGTAGGCAATCCCTACTCTGATACTTCTAATCCTGGATGGAGGAATCACCCAAATTTTGGATGGAGAAATGAGGGCTCTTCAGTACCTCAAACATTTCAACCTCCACCCCAACCATTTCATGCTCCCACACATAACACATACCAACCCCCTCATAAGAGATCCCTAGAGGATACTCTTCAACAGTTCATGCAAACACAAGGAGGAATCAACAACCAAGTTAACAAATTTCAAGATCAGATCAATAGGACCTTAGATGACATTCGAAGTCAACTAACCAAGTTGATTCAATCACTAAGCATTCAAAAGAAGGGAAAAATCCCAGCTCAACCAATGCCAAATCCTAGAGGTCAGATGCATATAAGTGAATCCTCACCCGGTGAATCCTCAAACCATGAACAAATCCAAGCCATCACCACCCTCAGAAGTGGAAAGATTATTGACAAAGCTATAGGTTTTGGGATTCCTAAAGGAATTATGGAGGAGAAATCTAGGGAAAGTGAAGAAGGAATCAAAACACAAGTGACAAATGAGAGCGTGAGTGAGAAAGAAGGTGAGATAAATGAGAGAGAGAAGAGTGAGAAAGGAGATGATTCAACAAAAAATGGAGCCAAAGTGAGTGATTTAGAATTTGTTCCTAGACCACCATTTCCCCAAAGGTTAGGAAAATCTAAACATGATCTTATGAACTCGGAAATCTATGAATTGTTCAAACAAGTAAAGGTAAACATTCCACTCCTTGATGCAATTAAACAAGTCCCATCTCATGCAAAGTTCCTTAAGGACTTATGCACAGTCAAAAGAAGATTGAATGTGAAAGAAAGAGCCTTTCTAACTGAACATGCTAGTGCCATCATCCAGTTTAAGACCCCTCCCAAATACAAAGATCCTGGTTGTCCCACCATTTCATGCATTATTGGAAGTCATAAGATAGACCAAGCTTTGTTGGATTTAGGAGCAAGTGTGAATTTAATACCCTACACTGTTTACAAACAATTAGGTCTAGGGAAAATCAAGCCTATTCGAATCACCCTTCAATTAGCTGATAGGTCAATCAAGATTCCTAGGGGTGTTGTTGAGGATGTATTGATCCAAGTAGATAAATTCCACTTTCTTGTTGATTTTGTAGTGTTAGACACCTCACCTGTTCAAGGTTCTAATGCTCCCATCCCAGTCATCTTAGGTAGACCTTTCCTAGCTACATCCAATGCTTTAATTAACTATAGGAATGGGGTGATGAAATTTTCTTTTGGGAATATGACATTGGAGATGAATATTTTCAATATTTCCAAACAAATTGGTGAACATGAGGACATTAGAGAGGTGGATTTGATTCAAACTGTTTGTCAAGAACACTTTGAGAGAGAAGGGATAAAGGATCCATTAGAGAGAACTTTAATTCATGATGAAAGATTTTATTCTTTGGAATGTGTTGATGAGGAAGTAAGAGAACTCGAGACATATCTAGATCCAATGCCTATTATGTCAACAGGTCAATGGACTCCATTGTTTGAGCCTTTGATTTCAGCCCAAGTGAAAGTTGAGACATCTCTTGTTCAACCTTATAAGCCAGAAAGGAAGCCTTTACCGAGTGATCTTAAGTATGCATTTCTAGGGGAAGATGAATCATATCCTATTGTGATTTCTTCAAAACTTAGCATAGAGTAGGAACAAAAGCTTTTGAAAGTGGTGAGAAAACACAAGAAAGCAATTGGGTGGACAATTACTGACTTGAAAGGAATTAGCCCTCTTTTATGTACACATAGAATCTATCTTGAAAAAGAGGCTAAATCTGTGAGGCAAATGTAAAGACGATTGAACCCAACCATGAAGGAAGTAGTGAGAGGTGAAGTTCTTAAGCTACTTGATGCAGGTATCATTTATCCTATTGCAAACTCAAAATGGGTTAGTCCAACCCAAGTTGTCCCTAAGAAATCTGGAGTCACGGTAGTGAAGAATGCAAATAATGAGCTAGTGCCAACTAGAATCCAAACTGGATGGCGTATGTGCATTGATTACCGTAAGTTGAACATGGTGACTAGGAAGGACCATTTTCCTCTTCCTTTTTTAGACCAAGTGCTTGAAAGAGTAGCAGGAAGAGCTTTCTATTATTTTCTTGATGGATACTCAGGTTACAACCAAATTGAGATTTCATTAGAAGACCAAGAAAAAACCACGTTCACTTGTCCTTTTGGTACCTATGCTTATAGAAGAATGCCCTTTGGCTTGTGTAATGCACCAGCCACTTTTCAAAGGTGTATGATGAGTATCTTTAGTGACATGGTGGAAATTTTTTTGGAAGTTTTCATGGATGATTTTTCAGTTTCTGGGGATTCTTATGAGTTGTGTCTAATGCATTTAGAGAAAGTTCATGAAAGGTGTGAGGAGAGCAATCTTGTACTTAATTAGGAGAAGTGTCATTTTATGGTGACACATGGCATTGTCTTAGGTCACATTGTCTCTTCAAAAGGGATAGAGGTAGATAAGTCAAAAGTTAAAGTCATTCAAAAATTACCTACCCCCAGGACTGTGAAGGATGTGAGATCCTTTTTAGGACATGCTGGTTTTTACCGAAGATTCATTCATTCATTCAGTACCATTGCCAAACCATTATGTAACTTGTTGTCACAAGATGCCCAATTTGATTGGACATCAAAATGTCAAGAAGCTTTTGAAAAGTTTAAAGGGTTGTTGACCACTACACCAATCATGCAAGCTCCTGATTGGTCTTTGCCATTTGAATTGATGTGTGATGCTAGTGATTTTGCAATAGGTTCTGTTTTAGGGCAAAGAAAAGATAAGAAACCTCATGTAATTTATTATGCTAGCAAGAGTTTGAATGATGCTCAATTGAATTACACTACAACTGAAAAAGAACTCTTAGCTGTGGTATTTGCTTTAGACAAGTTTCAGTCTTATTTGGTTGGATCTCTTGTTATTGTTTTCACTGATCATGCAGCATTGAAATACTTGCTCACAAAACAAGATTCCAAGCCACGTTTGATGCGATGGATCCTCCTACTCCAAGAGTTTAACCTTGAAATTCGAGATAAAAAGGGAGTAGAATTGTACGCAAGTCACCAGAGTGAGCACCGTGCATATTGGGCCATTCGGCAATTCAATGACAATGAAAATGAGATTGGAAAAATAGAAAACTTCAATTGGATGAATTAGAGGAGTTGAGAAATGATGCATTTGAAAATGCAAAAATTTCAAAACATAAGATGAAAACTTTGCATGATAAACATATACTTAGAAAATCCTTTCATGTTGGTCAAAAGGTTCTCTTGTATAATTCATGATTACATCTCTTTCCTGGGAAGTTGAGAACAAAATGGATTGGTCCATTTGTGATTAAATCCATCTCTGAGCATGGTGCTGTTGAGGTAGAAAATCATAAGAATGGAAATGTTTTCACAGTAAATGGTCATCGATTGAAACCTTATCTTGAAAACTTTGTGGCTGAAGTTGAGACATTGGATCTTGAAGATCCAATGCCATTGCAGTATCAGAATTAATGTGTTTTTTTTTTATTATTTTATTTTATTTTATTTTTTGTTTTTCTCTCTCTCTTTTATTCTTCCAACTCTTATTTACTTGTTCATGCATTAGGGACAATGCATTATTTTAAGTTGGGGGGTATGAGGTTTTGTTTATTTTAAAAAAAAAAATGGTTTGATATTCTCTTTTAGTTGTGTTATGCAGGTTAAAAAAAAAGAAGAAAAAAAAGCTCAAGCAAGAAGTTAGCTCATGTCCAATTCAATCAGACATTCAACCTTGAAAAAAAAGGGAGTAACAGTTTTCTAATCTTTATTCTTATCTTCTCTTTCTTTCTTTTTTACATTAAGGATAATGTAAAACTTAATTTTGGATATTTGATTGTGTTGAATGCTTGAGATGGCCATGCTTGTTTGAAAGAAAAAAAAATGCATTTGTATGTGAGTGAGACTTAATTAGGATCATCATTACATTTTTGGATCCATTATTGTGTTGAACATTGCATGCTTTAATTTGGGATAGATAATATCTTATAAAGCAAGATATAACATATTTTGTTTTTCTTTAAGATTATTGAAGTACATCTTTCCTTAAAAAATTGTGTGAGTTGTGTGATCATGCATAAAAGATGAGTGTGATGCTTTACTTGTGATCATCCCTTTTAATCTAGTCCTAAACAAGGTTTAAGTAAATAGAGTAATAATTAAATAAATAGATGTGTGCAAAGTTCAACCTACTCCAATGTTTTGAGTTGCTCAGTAACTAGGGGTATTCATCACAAATGTTTATCTTTACGTCAAATAGCAGCTTGAAATATGAGTATGCAAAGCACTTTAAGTTTGTGACTTTGTGAGTAACCGGGTGCATTCATCACAAATGTTTGTATTCGCATCAAAAGGGAAGTGACCACTTAAAGAAAAAGAACAAATGAAGTTCACACAAAAGAAAAAAAAAGAAAAAAAAAAGAAAAATATATATATCTATAGATAGTTATTTCTCTAGTTTGCTACCTTGTTTGTAGTGGAAAGAAGGGAAGATTACAAGTCGAGTTTTCACATGAATTAATTATGTTGGTTGCATGATAAATACAATTGAATTTGGAATTTTGTATGGATATTTGATTTATAGAATGTGAGTATGTTTATTTTTCTTTATTTGCTATTGTGTATACACCAAGTTGAAGATACCAATGTTTGCATGATAGGTCTTTCAAGTGTGATGAGTCGAACCTAATTATGGTTATTATTATTTTTATTTCAAAGGTTTTATGTTTTGTTTTGCTTGAGGACTAGCAAAATCTAAGTTGGGGGCTGTGATTGTGCATCAAAAGTATCGTTAAGTCTTTTATTTTACATATGTATTTATTGTTTTTATTTGGGATTTTATAATAATTGATGTGCTTTTTAGTAATGAATTTCTTTTAACGTTTCGACAAGTTTTTGGAGCTTAAATGAATTATTTTAGAAAATTTAAACGTCGAAATTTGGAAGAAAGAATTGGAGGAGAAATCTATAGAAAGCTGGAGGGAAGATTGCTACTTTATCTTGGATCAAAAAGAAGAAAGATTCAGCTAAAAATGAGGAAGAAAATCGGACACAAAAATCTTCTCCAAGTTGCCGAAATAATAAGTTTTCCAGAACAACTTTCGGCATTTCAGTCATCACTTTTGACTCAGAGCTCCAAATTGTATGGTGTTTCACGTTCTGGAAATCTAACAGAAAGACCTACAAATATGTGTCTAATAGCTGTCTCCAGAAAAGGCTTCTAAAGTGGGGTAAAGTGCAGTCCAAAGTTAGCATCAAATCAGACACAAAAATATTCTCCAAGTTGTCAAAATAATAAGTGTTCCAGAACACCTTTCGGCGTTTCAGTCATATCTTTTTACTCAGAGATCCAACTTGTATGTTTTTTAATGTGTCTAATAGACTTCTCCAAAAATCGCTCAGAAATAGGGTTAAATTGCAGTCCAAGTTAGCTTCAGATCTGTCTTGCAATATTTTCCGAAATTGTGTTTTGTTCTTCTTGTTTTAGATTTCAGTTTTATTTTAGTTGTAAGACTTATTATTTCAGTTTGATTCAAGTTATTTCATGTTTATTAGAGTGTTATTATATATAATTATGGTTGGCTAATCTCTTTCTTGGATCCAAATCAAGGATGATGGTGATTGTGGTGAGTTCTTTAAGATATGAATGAATCCTAATGTCTATCTTCACTTTTTCTTCATGAATGTTTTGTTATTGCAAAGAAATTTTAGAAATCATCTAAGTAATGTTAGAATCTTGAATTTTTATGAACAAAACTTAGTTTTGGTATAGAGATTGCTTGATTCAATGTCTTACTTAATATGAAAACACTCGTTTATTCCTAAGCAATAATCATCTTCATGTTTTAGATCTTCATTGTAATATCTTTCGATCTAATATCACCATCGTTGATATTAGGTTGAGTTATCTTATATATGTTGAAGGATTCACCAATACATCACCATCAAAATTGATTTGGAACCAAGACTTACCTTTTCTTATCATTTAAATCTAATTACTCTCTTTTATCTTAGAAAACAAATTCATTCATCATTCTCCTAAAATATTTTTGTTGTTACCTAGCTTAATTTATAAATCTAGCTCTCTGTGGATATGACCTCGATCTTACCGAGTTAATTGCTACATCGCACACTCATGCACTTGTGAGTTAAAACAAGCCGATCATAAATAGCGGTCAAGTAAGAACCATAAAAAAATCTCATGACACTTACCTATCTTATCTCACTGTTTTTTTTTTGAAAGCTTTGCAACTCTTCTTCCTCTTCTCTATTTCATTCACTATTTTCACAAGGTCCTCTCCTTTGTTTTTAGCTTAAGGTTTGATTGAGAAACGAAGGAAATGGGGTGGAAAAGAATAGGTTGTGTTCGGCTGCAAAGAGGAAAAATTAGGTGAGAAGAGAAGAGATAGAGTTCGGCTAGGTGGAGAAAAATTGGGTGGAGAAGAGACCCCACAAGAAAAAGAAGTTGGGTGGAATTGGGTGGAGAAGAAAAATTGGATGGAAAAGAGACCCCACACCCACTCACCTCCTTGTATTTTATATTCAAAACATGGGGGGTTTGTTTGGGGTTTGGGTTAACTATATACTAATCCTTGTTTTGTTTATTTTAAAACCGGTTTTGCTCTTCCTCCCCCCCTTTTTTCCTAAACAAAACGAATTTGTCTTCATTTCCCATTTATATATATTATTTTTTTTCTCAGGTGTTTACATTCTTCCCCTCTAAATATAAATTTCGTCCTCGAAATTTAAGGGATTTAATTTTCCATACCCGATATTTTGAATAATTCTTGGTACTTTTTCCTCATCTCATCCTCCCTCTCCTAAGTTTCCTCTTCTATTTGAGCATTTCGCCATAAGATTCTGACGATAGGATTTTTTTTGTTTCGCAACTCCTTTTCACCCTTATCTAATATCCTTGCGGGCCTCATTTCCAGCGCTACGTTCTCATTGACTTCAACTGGAATCTATGGTAGTGTTCTGGCGGGATCTACATCAGCCTTTCTTAATAAGGAAATATGAAACACATTATGGACCTTAGCTAGCTGTGGAGGTAAGTCCACCTTGTAAGCTACTGGTCCCTCTCGCTGTAGGATTTTGAAGGGTCCAATGGACCGAGGGGTTAATTTTCCTTTCAAACCAAATCGTAATATGTTTTTCCATGGGGTTACTTTTATGTACACTTGATCCCCTATATCGAACTCAAGGGGTCTCCTCCTCACATCAGCATACTTCTTCTGTCTATCTTGTGCGGCTTCTTGTGCGGCTTTGATGCGATCCTAGATAATTCTCACTTTGTCCGTGGTTACTTGAACCAGCTCTGCACCATATAGAATCCAATCTCCAACTTCTTCCCAACACAAGGGTGTTCTGCACCTCCTACCGTACAAGGTCTCATATGGGGCCGTCCCTATTGTGGCTTGGTAACTATTGTTATAGATGAATTCTATTAATGCCAGGTGTTCCTCCCAGTTTCCCCCAAATTCAGTACACAATCTCGTAGTAGGTCTTCCAAGACTTGGATAACCCTTTCTGATTGCCCATCCGTTTGGGGTGAAACACAATGCTCATATCCAATTTGGTCCCCAAAGCTTGCTGTATGCTGGGCCAAAGTCGAGAGGTGAATCTAGGATCTCGATCAGATACAATGGACACCGGAATCCCATGGAGTCGTACCACATCATTTATGTATATCTTGGCAAGCTTGTCCACCGAGTCAGTCATCTTTATACGCAGGAATAGTGAGGACTTCGTCAACCGATCTACCACCACCCATATTGCGTCATTTCCTTTTCTCCCTTTAGGAAATCCCAACACAAAATCCATTGTTATCATCTCCCATTTCCACTCTGGAATTTGTAATGGTTGTAGTGGTCCCGCAGGTCTTTGATGTTCAACCTTGACTTGTTGACATATCCCACACTTTGACACGTACTCAACTATTTCTCTTTTCATGTTCGGCCACCAGTAGAGAAGTTTCAGGTCCCGGTACATCTTAGTGCTGCCAGGATGTATGGGGAGCTTGGATTCATGTGCTTCTTGTAGAATCATCCGTTTGATTGTTTCATCATTAGGTACGACAATCTTTGTCCCAACATTATGGACCCATCATTCGCTATCCTAAATTTCATTTCTACACCAGCCTCCACATTCCTCCTAATCTTGGATCCAACCTCGTCCTGAAGCTGAGATTGTAGTATTTGTTCTCGATACGTTGGTCGCACAAAGAAATGAGCTACTAACCCACCTCCGACATTAGTGTTTAAATTTGCACCCATCTTTTTCAATTTCGCCAATTGTCGCTCCTTCTCTAATGTTAACCCTTCTAGGGTGGCTTTATTTTTCCGACTGAGAGCATCTGCCACCACGTTTGCCTTTCCCGGATGATATTCTATGGTGCAATCATAATCCTTAATGAGTTTCATCCACCTTCTCTGTCGCATGTTCAATTCTTTTTGCGACATTAGGTACTTTAGACTCTTATGGTCGGTAAAAATTTGGACTCGAGATCCGTACAAATAATGTCTCCATATCCTTAAAGTAAACATTACAGCAGCCAACTCCAGGTCGTGCACCGGGTAATTCACCTCATGAGTCTTTAAGTGTCTTGATACATAGGCGATCACCTTTCCATGTTGCATTAGGACAAACCCCAAACCTTTTCCCGATGCATCACTATAAACTATAAAACCTTCTGTCCCAGAGGGAAGGGTTAACATTGGAGTAGTGGTGAGCCTTGTTTTCAATTCCTGGAAGCTCCTTTCACACTCCTCCGACCACATCTATTTCTTATTTTTCCGCATCAGCTGAGTCAAAGGTGTCGCAATCAATGAAAAACCTTCGATAAACTTCCGATAGTATCCTGCAAGTCCCAAGAAGCTACGTATTTCGGTAACTGAAGTCAGTCTTTCCCATTTCAAGACTGCTTCCACTTTTTGGGGGTCCACAAAAACACCTTCTGCCGATATAACGTGTCCTAGAAACGTTACCCTCTTTAGCCAAAACTCATATTTACTCAGTTTTGCATATAACTGGTGTTCTCTCAAGATTTGCAAAACTTGTCTCAAGTGTACTTTGTGCTCCTCGAAGGACTTCGAGTATACCAGTATGTCATCGATGAATACCACTACAAACTTATCAAGACAGGGTTAGAAAATCGATTCATTAAATCCATGAAGAAAGCTGGAGCATTCGTCAATCCAAACGGTAAAACCAAAAACTCATAGTGTCCATAACGAGTTCTAAATGCAGTCTTTGCTACATCTTCCCCTTTGATCTTCATCTGGTAGTAACCTGATGTCAGATCTATTTTTGAAAATACCATAGCTCCTTTTAATTGGTCAAACAAATCATCAATCTGGGGTAATGGATACTTGTTCTTCTTTGTTATTTTGTTCAATTGTCGATAATCAATATAGAGCCTATGGGTTCCATCTTTCTTTCTCACAAATAGAACTGGCGCTCCCCAAGGAGAATTACTAGGCCGTATGAATCCTTTGTCTAATAATTCTTGTAGTTGGTCTTCAGCTCGTTCAGTTCTGTTGGAGCCATCCGGTAAGGTTGTTGCGATATGGGTGGAGCTCCAGGGAAAGTGTCTATGGCCACTTCTACCTCCCGATCTGGAGGTAATCCCGGTAATTCTTCGAGAAACACATCTGGGGCATTCCCTCACCACAACAATATCTTGCAAATTTGGGCCTTTATCATTGGAGTTTAAAATGTACACGAGGTATCCCACACACCCTTTTCTCAATAGTTTTTGGGCTATTACTAGTGATATTGTGGCAGCCTGTTTGAACATTCTTTCTCCCTCAAAAATCTTTTTCTCTCCTTTTGGGGTTTGGAAGATAACAGTTTTAGCATAACAATCTATTAGAGCCCTATATTTATTCAACCAATTCATGCCTAAAATTAAGTCAAAATCATGCAACCCCAAGGGAATCAAGTTTACTTCTGTTTCGCACCCGGACAGGCTAATCCCCACATTCAAATACACAATATCAGTTTCAACCATGTTTCCCATTGGAGTTCCAATTAAAATCCCCTTTCTACCATTTCTACTCCCTTCCCCAATTTAGTAACGATCTTTTTATCAATGAAAGAGTGCGTGGCACCAGGATCAAACAACACATGCACATTAAAATCATTTAATCGTAGAGTACCTGCCACCACATCCGATGCAGCCTTGGCCTTCTCCTGTGTCAGATGAAAGACTCTTCACGGGGTCCTATCATTCTGTGCTCTCAGTCTTCCTCGACTGGGGTTCGCTCCTGATCGAGAAGACCTCACTGGCCTATTCACTGTGACTGACTGTTGGGCGCTCTGACCAAGCTGTCTATAGCTTTGTACTTGCTCGGTGTTCCTTTTTAGGCAATCCCTCTTGAAATGTCCCCTGTCACCACAATAATGACACCCTTGACTTAAATACTAACAATTCCTCCACCTATGCCCTTCTCCTGTGAACACAAAACATCGTCCGGGGGAAACCGAGCAATCCCCAGGATGTTTTTGTCCGCATTTTATACAGAAAGGGTAATCTGCCCCGTTATGGTGTCCCGTTCCCGTTGATATGTTTTCCTTTGAGTGCGACTGTCCGATCATCACCCTCCCACTTGATTGTTGGTGTGACGGAAACATCACAATCCCTTTTTTCCTATGTTGATCATGCTCCCCTCTCTTCCCCTTTTTCGGAATTGGTGGTCTGCTACTGTAAAAATCCCTATCTCTCTTTCTGCTTATACTCTGATGTACCCTATAGCTCTCTCCAATGCAAGCCTCCAGAGCCTGAGCAGCTTTGATTAGATTTCTAATTGTTTTAAATCGTAGTACAATTAATCCCTGTCTCAAATCCTGTCGCAACCCATCTCTTAACTTTTCGATCATATATTCCTCTGTCGGCACATAATGTAGGGCAAACAGTGATAGATCATGAAACCTCTGTTCATAATCCAATACCGACATATCTCCTTGCTTTAAATCCAAGAACTCTTGTTCTTTCACCTTACGATGGTATATGGAATAAAACTGGTTTTCAAACTCTGTCTTAAAGTCATTCCATACTAGTGTCTCAGCAGCACGTCTCATTTGAACCGTTTCCCACCATGTCATGGCCCTATCAGATAGTAGTTGAGTTGCACAGTTCACTTTCAAACCCTCAGGTATGTTTATTTGAGTTATGGTCTTCTCTACTTTTCTAATCCATCTCCCGGCTATTTCGGCATCATGCTCTCCCAAAAACGGCTCAAACCCATTTTCCTCATGCTTTTGACTAGACGTCCCAATGGCACCACATTATCTGTGTTAGTGCTAGGTGTAGGGGCTGCTTGTGGGATCTGCGGGGTGAGAGTCGTTCGTGTTGCTGCACTTGCCATGCCTTCCATCAATGCCTTAACTATTTGCACAAGAAGTCCAGGATCTACACATTATGGGGATACCCCGGTTGGAATAGCTGATGGTTGTGTTTCTGATCTTTCTTGTTGTTCGTTTGGAACGAGAGGTGGTTCCCTGCTTTCATTTGGTCTCTCATCTTCCTCTGTAGCCCCAGTTCCCCTTTGCAGAATTTCGGGTATTATCATTGGAGCATGCGATGCCGTATCATCCAAGGGATCTTCGCTTTGCCAGTCTCATGAAAACAAACGGTAGCTTTTCAAAAACAATGTAATTTTATTACTCTAAATGAGAAATTTTTGTTTAAATGTAATTGTTTTCTACTAAGGGAATATGAAAACTTTAATTCAAATCTTCAAAATTTGGATTTGGCTTCGAGAGAACATTTAGAGCTTTTTGTTCATATTTTTTCTTTAATAGATTTGTATTGCTCCTCCAAGGAAAAGGATATTGAGAAAAACATTATTTTTTTTTTAATGGATTCAAATCAAACTAGCACTTCATTACGTATTTTTTTTATTCTGAAAAATAAGGCTTGCCATGCTGTGGAAATAATTTAACATTAGAAAAGGGGGGGCAAAACATTGTATTCTATGGTTTAATTTGATGAAAAAGTTTGATCACACGGTTACAAAGAAAAAAGAATTTGTTGATACGGCCTGCCTTCTTAATTTGCTACTGGAGTTTCTCAAGCCTAGCTTTAGAATTTAGGTGCAACCACTGGCTTTGATGTTTTATTTTAAAATATGTATTTTAGTATTTGTGAATTGCTTTGGTATCAAAAACAAGTTTTCAAAAAATATGTATACTATTATTTTGATGTACTTTTACATAAAAAATATTTAGACCCACTTTCACTGATATTTTAAATTTCAAGTAAATGTAGTTTTCTCTTTCTAGTCAGTTTGACATTTTTGTTGAGGTCGTTTCCTAGAGTACGGGGGTTTTATCAAGTACCCACCACCCTAAATGTTATTTTAATTATTATTGGTGCTGTATTAATTATTATTAGTGCTGTGAAGTCTTAGAATGCATTGGAAAAAGAGTTCCACTAGAACGCTAATGTCTTAGTTCACTACGAACGATGATTTTGCATCAATATAATTGTTCGGACCTTTGATAATCATACCATAAGACTTGTACGGGCCAAGGAATGAAGGTTTGGAATACATCTCTACTACCTATCTCATTAAACAAACCTTATCTCGTCGCAACTCTCAGAAACAGGATTTTAAAGAAACAAACATTAAAAATTCAATGGTATTGAGAGCAAGAACTTTGGGCGAGTGTCTATTATTAGAACACCATGATAAAAATTTCAAGGAACACTATTACATTATTTATTAAGCTGTCAAGGAAAAGCGTGTTGTTTATGCTTTAGATGCAACAACAACACAACGATTCCAAATATCCATGCTCCTTAGAGAAATCTTAGATGGGTTTTCCTGGGGCTCTTTTGATATGAGAATCTTTGTAAATGCATTATGACAATCTATTCCTGTTGCTATGAGCTTCTTGCAACAATCGTCTAATGGGTTGTTATTGTTGCCACTAAAACTACGAAAAACCTCTAATCCACATGGGATGGTCAACTTCACAGCACAACCTTCCATGTCTTTGCTAGGCTTGGGAAAGGGCTCTCCCGATGGTGCAGTATTGCTTCCTGCGAGTGCTGGAGTACCCGCTAATACACCGATCAAGCACAATAGAACCAAGAAGATTTTATTTTGAGAAATCGCCATCTTGCTTAAAACTCAATCTAGGAAGAGACTATGCTTGTTGACGCTTTAATTGAAATCAAGGAACTGACATCCTACCTAATTTATAAGTAAAAGGCTTTGAAACACATGATATCAATTACTTTGTTCATTAATACATCTTTAATAGGCGTTTAATGTTGTTGTTCTATGTATATAGACACAAACGTTTATTTAGTACCATTTTTAAGCCTCTTTCTTTATTGCTAATTATGTTTCTTTATCATTATTACTACTACTTATTTTCAGGTAGTTATGTATGTTTTTCATAAAGTAATGTTTTTTTTTCTCATGAAAACAAACGGTAGCTTTTCAAAAACAATGTAATTTTATTACTCTAAATGGGAAATTTTTGTTTAAATGTAATTGTTTTCTACTAAGGGAATATGAAAACTTTAATTCAAATCTTCAAAATTTGGATTTGGCTTCGAGAGAACATTTAGAGCTTTTTGTTCATATTTTTTCTTTAATAGATTTGTATTGCTCCTCCAAGGAAAAGGATATTGAGAAAAACATTATTTTTTTTTTTAATGGATTCAAATCAAACTAGCACTTCATTACGTATTTTTTTTTATTCTGAAAAATAAGGCTTGCCATCGTTGTGGAAATAATTTAACATTAGAAAAGGGGGCAAAACATTGTATTCTATGGTTTAATTTGATGAAAAGTTTGATCACACGGTTACAAAGAAAAAGAATTTGTTGATACTGACTGCCTTCTTAATTTGCTCTTGGAGTTTCTCAAGCCTAGCTTTAGAATTTAGGTGCAACCATTGGCTTTGATGTTTTATTTTAAAATATGTATTTTATTATTTGTGAATTGCTTTGGTATCAAAAACAAGTTTTCAAAAAATATGTATACTATTATTTTGATGTACTTTTACATAAAAAATATTTAGACCCACTTTCACTGATATTTTAAATTTCAAGTAAATGTAGTTTTCTCTTTCTAGTCAGTTTGACATTTTTGTTGAGGTCGTTTCCTAGAGTACGGGGGTTTTATCAAGTACCCACCACCCTAAATGTTATTTTAATTATTATTGGTGTCTGTATTAATTATTATTAGTCGTTGTGAAGTCTTAGAATGCATTGGAAAAGAGTTCCACTAGAACGCTAATGTCTTAGTTCACTACGAACGATGATTTTGCATCAATATAATTGTTCGGACCTTTGATAATCATACCATAAGACTTGTACGGGCCAAGGAATGAAGGTTTGGAATACATCTCTACTACCTATCTGTTAAACAAACCTTATCTGTCGCAACTCTCGAGAAACAGGATTTTAAAGAAACAAACATTAAAAATTCAATGGTATTGAGAGCAAGAACTTTGGGCAGTGTCTATTATTAGAACACCATGATAAAAATTTCAAGGAACACTATTACATTATTTATTCAGCTGTCAAGGAAAAGCGTTTTGTTTATGCTTTAGATGCAACAGCGACACAACGATTCCAAATATCCATGCTCCTTAGAGAAATCTTAGATGGGTTTTCCTGGGGCTCTTTTGATATGAGAATCTCTGTAAATGCGTTGTGACAATCTATTCCTGTTGCTACGAGCTTCTTGCAACAATCGTCTGATGGGTTGTTACTGTTGCCACTAAAACTACGAAAAACCTCTAATCCACATGGGACGGTCAACTTCACAGACGCAAGCTTCCATGTCTTTGCTAGGCTTGGGAAAGGGCTCTCCCGATGGTGCGGTATTGCTTCCTGCAAGTGCTGGAGTACCCGCAAATACACCGATCAAACACAATAGAACCAAGAAGATTTTATTTTGAAAAATCGCCATCTTGCTTAAAACTCAATCTAGGAAGAGATTATGATTGTTGATGCTTTAATTGAATTCAAGGATCCGACATGCTAAATAATTTATAAGTAAAAGGCTTTTAAACGCATGATATCAATTACTTTGTTCATTAATACATCTTTAATAGGCGTTTAATGTTGTTGTTCTATGTATATAGACACAAACGTTTATTTAGTACCATTTTTAAGCCTCTTTCTTTATTGCTAATTATGTTTCTTTATCATTATTACTACTACTTATTTTCAGGTAGTTATGTATGTTTTTCATAAAGTAATGTTTTTTTCTCATGAAAACAAACGGTAGCTTTTAAAAACAATGTAATTTTATTACTCTAAATGGGAAATTTTTGTTTAAATGTAATTGTTTTCTACTAAGGGAATATGAAAACTTTAATTCAAATCTTCAAAATTTGGATTTGGCTTGAGAGAACATTTAGAGCTTTTTGTTCATATTTTTCTTTAATAGATTTGTATTGCTCCTCCAAGGAAAAGGATATTGAGAAAAACATTATTTTTTTTTTTAATGGATTCAAATCAAACTAGCACTTCATTACGTATTTTTTTTTATTCTGAAAAATAAGGCTTGCCATGCTGTGGAAATAATTTAACATTAGAAAAGGGGGGGCAAAACATTGTATTCTATGGTTTAATTTGATGAAAAGTTTGATCACACGGTTACAAAGAAAAAAGAATTTGTTGATACGGCCTGCCTTCTTAATTTGCTACTGGAGTTTCTCAAGCCTAGCTTTAGAATTTAGGTGCAACCACTGGCTTTGATGTTTTATTTTAAAATATGTATTTTAGTATTTGTGAATTGCTTTGGTATCAAAAACAAGTTTTCAAAAAATATGTATACTATTATTTTGATGTACTTTTACATAAAAAATATTTAGACCCACTTTCACTGATATTTTAAATTTCAAGTAAATGTAGTTTTCTCTTTCTAGTCAGTTTGACATTTTTGTTGAGGTCGTTTCCTAGAGTACGGGGGTTTTATCAAGTACCCACCACCCTAAATGTTATTTTAATTATTATTGGTGCTGTATTAATTATTATTAGTGCTGTGAAGTCTTAGAATGCATTGGAAAAAGAGTTCCACTAGAACGCTAATGTCTTAGTTCACTACGAACGATGATTTTGCATCAATATAATTGTTCGGACCTTTGATAATCATACCATAAGACTTGTACGGGCCAAGGAATGAAGGTTTGGAATACATCTCTACTACCTATCTGTTAAACAAACCTTATCTGTCGCAACTCTCGAGAAACAGGATTTTAAAGAAACAAACATTAAAAATTCAATGGTATTGAGAGCAAGAACTTTGGGCAGTGTCTATTATTAGAACACCATGATAAAAATTTCAAGGAACACTATTACATTATTTATTCAGCTGTCAAGGAAAAGCGTTTTGTTTATGCTTTAGATGCAACAGCGACACAACGATTCCAAATATCCATGCTCCTTAGAGAAATCTTAGATGGGTTTTCCTGGGGCTCTTTTGATATGAGAATCTCTGTAAATGCGTTGTGACAATCTATTCCTGTTGCTACGAGCTTCTTGCAACAATCGTCTGATGGGTTGTTACTGTTGCCACTAAAACTACGAAAAACCTCTAATCCACATGGGACGGTCAACTTCACAGCGCAAGCTTCCATGTCTTTGCTAGGCTTGGGAAAGGGCTCTCCCGATGGTGCGGTATTGCTTCCTGCAAGTGCTGGAGTACCCGCAAATACACCGATCAAACACAATAGAACCAAGAAGATTTTATTTTGAAAAATCGCCATCTTGCTTAAAACTCAATCTAGGAAGAGATTATGATTGTTGATGCTTTAATTGAATTCAAGGATCCGACATGCTAAATAATTTATAAGTAAAAGGCTTTTAAACGCATGATATCAATTACTTTGTTCATTAATACATCTTTAATAGGCGTTTAATGTTGTTGTTCTATGTATATAGACACAAACGTTTATTTAGTACCATTTTTAAGCCTCTTTCTTTATTGCTAATTATGTTTCTTTATCATTATTACTACTACTTATTTTCAGGTAGTTATGTATGTTTTTCATAAAGTAATGTTTTTTTTTCTCATGAAAACAAACGGTAGCTTTTCAAAAACAATGTAATTTTATTACTCTAAATGGGAAATTTTTGTTTAAATGTAATTGTTTTCTACTAAGGGAATATGAAAACTTTAATTCAAATCTTCAAAATTTGGATTTGGCTTCGAGAGAACATTTAGAGCTTTTTGTTCATATTTTTTCTTTAATAGATTTGTATTGCTCCTCCAAGGAAAAGGATATTGAGAAAAACATTATTTTTTTTTTTAATGGATTCAAATCAAACTAGCACTTCATTACGTATTTTTTTTTATTCTGAAAAATAAGGCTTGCCATGCTGTGGAAATAATTTAACATTAGAAAAGGGGGGGCAAAACATTGTATTCTATGGTTTAATTTGATGAAAAAGTTTGATCACACGGTTACAAAGAAAAAAGAATTTGTTGATACGGCCTGCCTTCTTAATTTGCTACTGGAGTTTCTCAAGCCTAGCTTTAGAATTTAGGTGCAACCACTGGCTTTGATGTTTTATTTTAAAATATGTATTTTAGTATTTGTGAATTGCTTTGGTATCAAAAACAAGTTTTCAAAAAATATGTATACTATTATTTTGATGTACTTTTACATAAAAAATATTTAGACCCACTTTCACTGATATTTTAAATTTCAAGTAAATGTAGTTTTCTCTTTCTAGTCAGTTTGACATTTTTGTTGAGGTCGTTTCCTAGAGTACGGGGGTTTTATCAAGTACCCACCACCCTAAATGTTATTTTAATTATTATTGGTGCTGTATTAATTATTATTAGTGCTGTGAAGTCTTAGAATGCATTGGAAAAAGAGTTCCACTAGAACGCTAATGTCTTAGTTCACTACGAACGATGATTTTGCATCAATATAATTGTTCGGACCTTTGATAATCATACCATAAGACTTGTACGGGCCAAGGAATGAAGGTTTGGAATACATCTCTACTACCTATCTGTTAAACAAACCTTATCTGTCGCAACTCTCGAGAAACAGGATTTTAAAGAAACAAACATTAAAAATTCAATGGTATTGAGAGCAAGAACTTTGGGCAGTGTCTATTATTAGAACACCATGATAAAAATTTCAAGGAACACTATTACATTATTTATTCAGCTGTCAAGGAAAAGCGTTTTGTTTATGCTTTAGATGCAACAGCGACACAACGATTCCAAATATCCATGCTCCTTAGAGAAATCTTAGATGGGTTTTCCCTGGGGCTCTTTTGATATGAGAATCTCTGTAAATGCGTTGTGACAATCTATTCCTGTTGCTACGAGCTTCTTGCAACAATCGTCTGATGGGTTGTTACTGTTGCCACTAAAACTACGAAAAACCTCTAATCCACATGGGACGGTCAACTTCACAGCGCAAGCTTCCATGTCTTTGCTAGGCTTGGGAAAGGGCTCTCCGATGGTGCGGTATAGCTTCCTGCAAGTGCTGGAGTACCCGCAAATACACCGATCAAACACAATAGAACCAAGAAGATTTTATTTTGAAAAATCGCCATCTTGCTTAAAACTCAATCTAGGAAGAGATTATGATTGTTGATGCTTTAATTGAATTCAAGGATCCGACATGCTAAATAATTTATAAGTAAAAGGCTTTTAAACGCATGATATCAATTACTTTGTTCATTAATACATCTTTAATAGGCGTTTAATGTTGTTGTTCTATGTATATAGACACAAACGTTTATTTAGTACCATTTTTAAGCCTCTTTCTTTATTGCTAATTATGTTTCTTTATCATTATTACTACTACTTATTTTCAGGTAGTTATGTATGTTTTTCATAAAGTAATGTTTTTTTTTCTCATGAAAACAAACGGTAGCTTTTCAAAAACAATGTAATTTTATTATCGTAAATGGGAAATTTGTGTTTAAATGTAATTGTTTTCTACTAAGGGAATATGAAAACTTTAATTCAAATCTTCAAAATTTGGATTTGGCTTCGAGAGAACATTTAGAGCTTTTTGTTCATATTTTTTCTTTAATAGATTTGTATTGCTCCTCCAAGGAAAAGGATATTGAGAAAAACATTATTTTTTTTTTTAATGGATTCAAATCAAACTAGCACTTCATTACGTATTTTTTTTTATTCTGAAAAATAAGGCTTGCCATGCTGTGGAAATAATTTAACATTAGAAAAGGGGGGGCAAAACATTGTATTCTATGGTTTAATTTGATGAAAAAGTTTGATCACACGGTTACAAAGAAAAAAGAATTTGTTGATACGGCCTGCCTTCTTAATTTGCTACTGGAGTTTCTCAAGCCTAGCTTTAGAATTTAGGTGCAACCACTGGCTTTGATGTTTTATTTTAAAATATGTATTTTAGTATTTGTGAATTGCTTTGGTATCAAAAACAAGTTTTCAAAAAATATGTATACTATTATTTTGATGTACTTTTACATAAAAAATATTTAGACCCACTTTCACTGATATTTTAAATTTCAAGTAAATGTAGTTTTCTCTTTCTAGTCAGTTTGACATTTTTGTTGAGGTCGTTTCCTAGAGTACGGGGGTTTTATCAAGTACCCACCACCCTAAATGTTATTTTAATTATTATTGGTGCTGTATTAATTATTATTAGTGCTGTGAAGTCTTAGAATGCATTGGAAAAAGAGTTCCACTAGAACGCTAATGTCTTAGTTCACTACGAACGATGATTTTGCATCAATATAATTGTTCGGACCTTTGATAATCATACCATAAGACTTGTACGGGCCAAGGAATGAAGGTTTGGAATACATCTCTACTACCTATCCATTAAACAAACCTTATCTCGTCGCAACTCTCGAGAAGCAGGATTTTAAAGAAACAAACATTAAAAATTCAATGGTATTGAGAGCAAGAACTTTGGGCGAGTGTCTATTATTAGAACACCATGATAAAAATTTCAAGGAACACTATTACATTATTTATTCAATTGTCAAGGAAAAGCGTTTTGTTTATGCTTTAGATGCAACAATGACACAACGATTCCAAATATCCATGCTCCTTAGAGAAATCTTAGATGGGTTTTCTCGGGGCTCTTTTGATATGAGAATCTCTGTAAATGCGTTGTGACAATCTATTCCTGTTGCTACGAGCTTCTTGCAACAATCGTCTGATGGGTTGTTCTCAGTTGCCACTAAAACTACGAAAAACCTCTAATCCACATGGGACGGTCAACTTCACAGCGCAAGCTTCCATGTCTTTGCTAGGCTTGGGAAAGGGCTCTCCGATGGTGCGGTATTGCTTCCTGCAAGTGCTGGAGTACCCGCAAATACACCGATCAAACACAATAGAACCAAGAAGATTTTATTTTGAAAAATCGCCATCTTGCTTAAAACTCAATCTAGGAAGAGATTATGATTGTTGATGCTTTAATTGAATTCAAGGATCCGACATGCTAAATAATTTATAAGTAAAAGGCTTTTAAACGCATGATATCAATTACTTTGTTCATTAATACATCTTTAATAGGCGTTTAATGTTGTTGTTCTATGTATATAGACACAAACGTTTATTTAGTACCATTTTTAAGCCTCTTTCTTTATTGCTAATTATGTTTCTTTATCATTATTACTACTACTTATTTTCAGGTAGTTATGTATGTTTTTCATAAAGTAATGTTTTTTTTTCTCATGAAAACAAACGGTAGCTTTTCAAAAACAATGTAATTTTATTACTCTAAATGGGAAATTTTTGTTTAAATGTAATTGTTTTCTACTAAGGGAATATGAAAACTTTAATTCAAATCTTCAAAATTTGGATTTGGCTTCGAGAGAACATTTAGAGCTTTTTGTTCATATTTTTTCTTTAATAGATTTGTATTGCTCCTCCAAGGAAAAGGATATTGAGAAAAACATTATTTTTTTTTTTAATGGATTCAAATCAAACTAGCACTTCATTACGTATTTTTTTTTATTCTGAAAAATAAGGCTTGCCATGCTGTGGAAATAATTTAACATTAGAAAAGGGGGGGCAAAACATTGTATTCTATGGTTTAATTTGATGAAAAAGTTTGATCACACGGTTACAAAGAAAAAAGAATTTGTTGATACGGCCTGCCTTCTTAATTTGCTACTCGTAGTTTCTCAAGCCTAGCTTTAGAATTTAGGTGCAACCACTGGCTTTGATGTTTTATTTTAAAATATGTATTTTAGTATTTGTGAATTGCTTTGGTATCAAAAACAAGTTTTCAAAAAATATGTATACTATTATTTTGATGTACTTTTACATAAAAAATATTTAGACCCACTTTCACTGATATTTTAAATTTCAAGTAAATGTAGTTTTCTCTTTCTAGTCAGTTTGACATTTTTGTTGAGGTCGTTTCCTAGAGTACGGGGGTTTTATCAAGTACCCACCACCCTAAATGTTATTTTAATTATTATTGGTGCTGTATTAATTATTATTAGTGCTGTGAAGTCTTAGAATGCATTGGAAAAAGAGTTCCACTAGAACGCTAATGTCTTAGTTCACTACGAACGATGATTTTGCATCAATATAATTGTTCGGACCTTTGATAATCATACCATAAGACTTGTACGGGCCAAGGAATGAAGGTTTGGAATACATCTCTACTACCTATCTGTTAAACAAACCTTATCTGTCGCAACTCTCGAGAAACAGGATTTTAAAGAAACAAACATTAAAAATTCAATGGTATTGAGAGCAAGAACTTTGGGCAGTGTCTATTATTAGAACACCATGATAAAAATTTCAAGGAACACTATTACATTATTTATTCAGCTGTCAAGGAAAAGCGTTTTGTTTATGCTTTAGATGCAACAGCGACACAACGATTCCAAATATCCATGCTCCTTAGAGAAATCTTAGATGGGTTTTCCTGGGGCTCTTTTGATATGAGAATCTCTGTAAATGCGTTGTGACAATCTATTCCTGTTGCTACGAGCTTCTTGCAACAATCGTCTGATGGGTTGTTACTGTTGCCACTAAAACTACGAAAAACCTCTAATCCACATGGGACGGTCAACTTCACAGCGCAAGCTTCCATGTCTTTGCTAGGCTTGGGAAAGGGCTCTCCCGATGGTGCGGTATTGCTTCCTGCAAGTGCTGGAGTACCCGCAAATACACCGATCAAACACAATAGAACCAAGAAGATTTTATTTTGAAAAATCGCCATCTTGCTTAAAACTCAATCTAGGAAGAGATTATGATTGTTGATGCTTTAATTGAATTCAAGGATCCGACATGCTAAATAATTTATAAGTAAAAGGCTTTTAAACGCATGATATCAATTACTTTGTTCATTAATACATCTTTAATAGGCGTTTAATGTTGTTGTTCTATGTATATAGACACAAACGTTTATTTAGTACCATTTTTAAGCCTCTTTCTTTATTGCTAATTATGTTTCTTTATCATTATTACTACTACTTATTTTCAGGTAGTTATGTATGTTTTTCATAAAGTAATGTTTTTTTTTCTCATGAAAACAAACGGTAGCTTTTCAAAAACAATGTAATTTTATTATCTATAAATTGGAAATTTTTGTTTAAATGTAATTGTTTTCTACTAAGGGAATATGAAAACTTTAATTCAAATCTTCAAAATTTGGATTTGGCTTCGAGAGAACATTTAGAGCTTTTTGTTCATATTTTTTCTTTAATAGATTTGTATTGCTCCTCCAAGGAAAAGGATATTGAGAAAAACATTATTTTTTTTTTAATGGATTCAAATCAAACTAGCACTTCATTACGTATTTTTTTTTATTCTGAAAAATAAGGCTTGCCATGCTGTGGAAATAATTTAACATTAGAAAAGGGGGGGCAAAACATTGTATTCTATGGTTTAATTTGATGAAAAAGTTTGATCACACGGTTACAAAGAAAAAAGAATTTGTTGATACGGCCTGCCTTCTTAATTTGCTACTGGAGTTTCTCAAGCCTAGCTTTAGAATTTAGGTGCAACCACTGGCTTTGATGTTTTATTTTAAAATATGTATTTTAGTATTTGTGAATTGCTTTGGTATCAAAAACAAGTTTTCAAAAAATATGTATACTATTATTTTGATGTACTTTTACATAAAAAATATTTAGACCCACTTTCACTGATATTTTAAATTTCAAGTAAATGTAGTTTTCTCTTTCTAGTCAGTTTGACATTTTTGTTGAGGTCGTTTCCTAGAGTACGGGGGTTTTATCAAGTACCCACCACCCTAAATGTTATTTTAATTATTATTGGTGCTGTATTAATTATTATTAGTGCTGTGAAGTCTTAGAATGCATTGGAAAAAGAGTTCCACTAGAACGCTAATGTCTTAGTTCACTACGAACGATGATTTTGCATCAATATAATTGTTCGGACCTTTGATAATCATACCATAAGACTTGTACGGGCCAAGGAATGAAGGTTTGGAATACATCTCTACTACCTATCTGTTAAACAAACCTTATCTGTCGCAACTCTCGAGAAACAGGATTTTAAACAAAACAAGGATGAGTATATAGTTAACCCAAACCCCAAACAAACCCCCCATGTTTTGAATATAAAATACAAGGAGGTGAGTGGGTGTGGGGTCTCTTTTCCACCCAATTCCACCCAACTTCTTTTTCTTGTGGGGTCTCTTCTCCACCCAATTTTTCCCCACCTAGCCGAACTCTATGTCTTCTCTTCTCACCTAATTTTTCCTCTTTACAGCCGAACACAACTTCTTCTTTTCCACCCCATTTCCTTCTTTTCTCAATCAAACCTTAAGCTAAAAACAAAGGAGAGGACCTTGTGAAAATAGTGAATGAAATAGAGAAGAGGGAGAAGAGTTGCAAAGCTTTCAAAAAAAAAACAGTGAGATAAGATAGGTAAGTGTCATGAGATTTTTTTATGGTTCTTCTTGAAGGTTGAAACAAAATGAATTAAGAGCAACAAGGAAAATGTGGGGTTATGATGAAAAAATGATGAGTATGATGCTGAAATTTTCATGTATAAATTGTGCTGGAAAGTGTGAGTTATGATGAAAACTTTATGAATATGATGCTGAAATTTTCATGTATAACTTAGGATGGAAAAATGTGGACCTAGGATGAGAATTGATGGGTATTGTTGTTGAAATCTCATGTGTGTATTGCGCTCGAAAATCTGTGAGATCATGAAAAGAAATTGTTGATAATTTTACTGAAAATTGTAAGCTTGTTTTAGTTGGAATTGTTGACATAAGTATATTGATGAATATGAAATTGAAAATAGAAGTATACTAATAGTTAGGCATCGATGTCGCAGGCAGAGCATTCGGTATTGAACCATCGACCAGACAAGAACAACCCCGAAGTAGAGCAAGTAAGTGAATTATAACCCTCCATCCTTACATCATGTAAGAAACTTTATAAATTGAATAGCTCATAATTACGATGAGGTTTATATTAAATTAGTGAATGCATAAATGTGGAAAATGATTGATTAGCTACGACTAATGGCGTCCGAAAGGATGGCCGGGATATATGATTGATTAGCTACGACTAATGGCGTCCGAAAGGATGTCCGGGATAAGTGATTGATTAGCTACGGCTAATGGGGTCCGAAAGGATGGCCAGGATAAATGATTGATTAGTTACGGCTAATGGCGTCTGAAAGGATGTCCGGGATAAGTGATTGATTAGCTACGGCTATTGGCATCCGAAAGGATGGACGGAATAAATGATTGATTAGCTATGGCTAATGGCGTCCGAAAGGATGTCCAAGATAAGTGTTGATTAGCTACAACTATTGGCGTCCGAAAGGATGGCCGGGATAAACGATTGAGTAGCTATGGCTAATGGCATCCGGAAGGATGGTTGGGATAAATGATTGATTAGCTACGGCTAATGGCATCCGAAAGGATGGCCGGAATAAAAGAATGGTTAGTTTCGGCTAACGGTGTTCATAAAAAGAGATCATGGGTAGTAATGGTTGACCTCAGATAGGAGTGTCTTAAAATAATATTCAAAGGAATGATAATGATACACGAAAAAGAGGAATGAAGTCGTTGTAAACTCTTACAACTAAATTGCACCATGTTTATATAGAAATTTCAAGATATTTGCGTCCTTTTATTCGATTGGTCATTAGGTTAGAATTTTTAATACTAATATTAAGAAATTGCATTTCATAATATGTTGTGCTACTGCAGGGACGTCACAGCCACGTGAAATCTAGGGAACCTAATAAAAGGGGATCTACTTTTGGAAAAGAACCACGTAAATTGCATGCGAAACTAAGTAGTTTTAGGATAAGGCGATGTATGTAATGTATAAATTTGTAAGAACCTTTGTGTAAATTGGGAAGTTTCATTCGTAGATTAAGAACGTAAACCAGGTTTATGTATGTATATTTCTAATTAAAAAACCTTTAGTTATGAAAACAGTAATATTGAACGTCTATGCGGACCTTATTTCTTCAATGGAATGTTATTGTATGGATAATGTTTACTGATGAGAATTAATATGGATCGTGATGTATGGGATTATGCATATATATATATATATATATTTAAAAATCCAGGTATTTACAGATATCTGAAAATTCTGATTTTCTCAATTGGGCCCGAATTAAACTTGAGAATTCATTTTTTCACCACTTAAGCCCTTAATAAAGTTAATTTGACCAATTTAAAGCGTAATTAAGTCCTTTCACTTAATTAAATTCTTCAATTGGACCCTAAATTAATTGTCAAACATAACAACACTTTGAATTAGCCCATGATTATATCAAATTGGCTTATTTAAAATGTAATTATGATTTTTGACTTAATTTTTTACCTTAAATTTGTATTTTCTCTCATTTTTGGGGTACAAAAGAGATATGATTCGGCTCCAAAAATATTCAAAATTTTCACTATGATTTTTACCGACGCCAACCTTTTTATTTTATTTTATTTCATTTCTGGGAGTAACCCAAAAATTGGGTTACGAAAGTTGCCCCCCTCTTTACAATGCTCATGACTAAAGTGTTGTAAAAGACTTTAAACAGTAAGTGTTTCTTTACATGAGAATGAGGTCTATAAAGCGCACTCATAAAGGGATGATAAGATAGGTCTAGAAAGCGTACTCATAAAGAGATGACAAGATAGGTCTAGAAAGCGTACTCATAAAGAGATGACAAGATAGGTCTAGAAAGCGCACTACCTAAGAGTTTGGGCATAAAGAGGATGCTTAAAAAGGATGGGTGACCTACCAAGGTGAAAAATAGTGAAGATGATCTCATTGTAATGAGTGACTTACCTAGGTGAAAAATGGTGATGATGATCTCATTTTAATGGGTAACCTACTCAGATGAAAGATGAAGAAGATGGTCTCTACCTCGGTGACAATAGTGAACATGGTCTTATGTAATGGGTGACCTACCCAGGAATTGTAATGAAGACGGTCTCGTTGTAATGAGTGACCTATCTAAGTGAAAATGATAAAAATGATCTTGTTGTAATGGGTGACCTGCCCAGGAAATGGTGAAGATTTTATGGGATGGAAGATAGGGCTAGAAAACACACTATTTTAATTGACGATCGAGGGTGTTGCGACGACGATTTTTCACGCTTCGCGCTCCGCCGTCCCCTAGATTTGGGAGACAACGAATAAATATGGACGGGTTGTTTTATAGCAATAAGAATTATGACTATAAATATCAGAAGTCACCACCTAGTAATAAGGTTACTAGGAACCTAGTGGTCTGCGAGAGTCTTGGGTAAGGGGACTTGTTGTGCAAGGGGAAGACGCATCACCCCCAGTGCACCATACCTAAGGCAAATTGCATTGTTGTTTGATTGTTTTTTCTAAGTTTGTTTTTTTTTTTGTTTTTTTTCTAAAGTCCAACGTAGATCTCTCTTCGTGAGAGAATCTCTACCTCTTTAGGAGTTTGAAAAATTAACCAAAAGAATTTTACATGGCATAAAAAAACATTTTTGTTTGTGGGTGTACTTTACAATGTAATCTTACACCACAATAAAAGAAAATCATTTTTTAGTATCTCTAAGTGTAGTTTACAACGTAATTTTACACCGAGATAGCTAAAACAAAAATATTTTTTTATTTTTTTGATATTTTGTCCAAATTCCAAAGGATAATCATAAATTGGTTACAATATCCAATTTTTGTTTTAAAATATGAGAAAGATGCAACATATTTTTTACAAAAAAAATATAATGTAAAATCTTGGAATGCAGTCGTATCCACGAAAATAAATACATTTTTTAATAATATTTCTGTATTTTAGAAAAAAAAACATGATAAAAAAATAAAAATTTCAGGTAAGCCTAGCCCGACCAAAACGGTCGGCCGAGTCAAGGTGGGCCAAGGACCCAACTATGAGAGGCTGGAGCTGAACCCGACCAGCCAACTGAGCTAGGCCGAGAGCAGCCCAGCTCACCTACACAACATATATATATATATACATACATACATACGTGTCCCCCAAGTTTTTTGTCTGTTACTGCAAAATTTGTACCCCCAGCTTTCGCCAGTTTTCACCCCCTTTTTCTGTCGATTCTCCTTCCCCTTTTCTGTGTAAATTTGCTTCCTTTTATAGGCAACCTGCAGCATGGTGAGGCATAGGAAGGGTGTCCAAAGTATGGGGTACTGATTGTGAGAGTGAGAGTGGGTTGTAGGGCATGGTGCAGTTGGTATAGCCAACCATGGCTGCTGCCATGGCTTCGACATACATTTTTTTTAATAAATAGGTTGTGACAAAAAAAGAATTTTTTGGTGGGAAAAACCAGGAAGAATGATTTTTTTTTGGTTCAATTTTGGCTTCCGATTTCAAGAAGAAAGTAGGGATGGAAGGCGCACTAATTGAGTCAATGATTAAGGGTTGGAAAACACACTCAAGGAGGAAAATAGGGCTGGAAAACACGCTATAAGAATTGAGGGTCGAGTGCTTGAAAATGCACTCGAAGATAGCATTGCTATCTAGGGTATGTGGTTGAGGGTTAGAAAACGCACTCAAAGAAGAGAGAAAGTAGGCGCACTAATTGAGTCAATGATTAAGGGTTGGAAAATATACTCAAGGAGGAAAATAGGGCTGGAAAACATGCTATAAGAATTGAGGGTCGAGTGCTTGAAAAATGCACTCGAAGATGAGGAAAAAATAGGGTGAGAAAGCGCATTATTTTAATTGATGGTTGAGAGTTGGAAAACGCACTGAAAGAGAAGAAAATAAGGTTTGAAAACTCACTATTTTAGCATATGGTCAAGGGTTTGAAAATTCACTGAAATGAGGGGAAAAAATGGCTAAGAAGCGCACAATCTTACATGATGGTTGAGTGTCGGAAAATGTACTCAAATGAGAGGAAAGGAACGGCTAAGAAGTGCATGATCCTATTTGATGGTTGATGGTTGGAAAATGCTCTCAAATGAGATAAAAGGAATGGCTAAGAAGCGTGCGATCTTAATTGATGGTTGAGTGTTAGAAAATGTACTTAAGAGAGGAAAGGAATAGCTAAAAAGCGCATGATCTTACATGTTGTTAAGGGTTGGAAAATGCTCTCAAATGAGATGAAAGGAAAGTCTAAGAAGCGCATGGTCTTAATTGATGATTGATGGTTAAAAGCCGCACTCGAAAAAGGAAAGGAATGACTAAGCAGCGCACTATCCTAATTGATGATTCAGGGTTAAAAAATGCAATCGAATGATGAAAATAGGGCTAGGAAACACACTATTTAATTGTTGGTGAGGGTTAGGAAACGTACTTAAAGATGAATAGAGAATAGGGATGAAAAGCACACTATTTGAGTTGATGGCGAGGCTGGAAAAGGCACTCGAAGATGAGTGGAGAATAGGACTGGAAAGCTCACTATTTTAGTTGAGGATCGAGGGTTGGGAAACACACTCAAAGACAAAAGAGAAATAGGGCTGGAAAGCCACTATTTTAATTGATGACAAGGGTAGGAAAACACACTCGAAGGTGAATGGAGAATAGGGCTGGAAAGCGCACTGTCTTAGTTGAGGATCGAGGGCTAGGAAACACACTCGAGGATGAAAGAGAAATAAGGCTAGAAAGCCACTATTTTAATTGATGGCGAGGGTAGGAAAATGCACTAGAAGATGAATGGAAAATAGGGCTGGAAAGCACACTATCTTAGTTGATGATCGAGGGTTGGAAAACTCACTCGAAGATAAAGGGAAAATAGGGATGGATAGCATACTATTTTAATTAATGATAGAGGGTTGGAAAACTCACTCGAAGATGAAGGGAAAATAGGGATGGAAAGAACACTATTTTAATTCATGACAATGGTTGGAAAACTCACTTAAAGATGAAGGGAAAATAGGGTTGGAACGCAAACTATTTTAATTGATGATGAAGGTTTGAAAATGCACTTGAAGATGAATGGAGAATAGGGCTCGAAAGCACACTATTCGAGTTGGCGATCGAGGGTTGGAAAACACACTTGAAGATGGCAGGAAATAGAGCTGGAAAGCACATTATTAGAGTTGATGATCGAGGGTTGGAAAACACACTCGAAAATGAAAGAAAAATAGGGTTGGAAAGCACACTTAAATAAGGAAAAAGATAAGGTCAAAAAATACCCTATCTGTGTTTGTTGAAAGGCTCACAAGCACACTCAGGGATGTGAAAGTGGTAAGGGCTTAAAGGCACACAAAAAACAATGAGTGCAGGTTTGTAAATAGCAATCCCTGCAAAACATTCCTAGATTATTAGTAGGGAGATGCCATGCATGATGGCAACCAAATTCAGGAAAGAAGATGAGGTTGAAAAGCGCCATAAAGAGGTAAGAGCCTGCTCTATTAGCTTTGCCACGACTACAGCATCCATGAATTGCTGCCCTGAACTTCCCATCACATGTTCATAATAGGGCGCTCTTAGCGTGTTGGTGAATAATGTCATCATCTCTTTATCTAGAAGTAGAGGATGTACCTGTGCAGCGAGATCTCTTCATCTTTGAGCATATTCCCTTATGATTTCTTTGTCTTCTCCAAGGTGGACAAACTTGTTCTGTGAGGATAAATATCCATGTTGTACTTATATTGCTTGATGAAAGCATCTACCAGATTTTTCCAGCTACGGACCCTGGTGTTGTCTAGTCTAATGTACCAATTTAAGGTTGCCCCACTCAAACTGTCTTGAAAAAAATGCATCAGTAATTTTTCATCATGAACTACTTCTGCCATTTTGTTATAGTATGATTTTAGGTGAGTGACAGAGCATTATGTCCCATTGTATTTGATAAATTCAGGGACACGAAACTTCTTTGGTATTATAACGTTCGGGACTAGACACATTTCTACAGCTTGTACCAGGTCATATAAATTTACTCCTTCAATGGCCCTTATATTGGCTTCCAGTGTCGCCATCATGTCTTGGCTGATACCCTCTAATGCTTCTATGACTATTGGGGATGGTGCAAGTGTCAGCACTGCCGATTATACGAATACTGGGTTTTGTTGCGGATCCTGAACTCTTTCTCATATCACCTCTTCATGGTGATTCATTGCTTCTGCATGAGAAGCCGCTGCGGGTCTGGTTGAAAGACCCTCACCAGAGGTATTTCTCAGTGCTTGCTCGAGGAAGCCGGTGAGACTAGCCACGCTAGCCTTCAGAGAATTTAGTTCTTGTTGGAAATAAGCATCATGGCGTGCATGTTCTTCGTCCTCCATACTTCTATGTTGGAGTCAAGTGGTACAAGCTCTTCGGGGACCTATATTATAATTTGTTGATGATATGTTATGCATAGTGATGAATGCATGTGGATGCAAATGCATGTATATACACATTAGGTAAATTATCAGAGAGTTTGTACAGAAAGACAAGTCCTTAGTCATTACAAGAGCGGTAAGTTTTTTATCTGGTCTCGAAAGGTCTATGAACTGCCCTGTGACCGCCTCACGTGAAGGTGGTGTAGGGGTTTACAAGAAATGGTTCTTATTTGGATGTTTCACGAATCTAAACCCCGACTGAAAGTCATGAGGCAGACCGTTAATCCTCACCTAACTTAAAATTGAGTTTGTCCAAGAAATTCATATGCATGATGAAATTAATTCAATCTAGATAATATGCATGAACTGAAAGTAAAATGCATGCTAAAGTAGTAAAAAAATGAATATTAAAGTAGAAAAAACACATGCAAAAACAAATTAGAAAAATAATCAATCAATCAAACAAACAAAGCTCAGTCCAACGGTGTCATCCCTAGTGGAGTCGCCATCTATCGCGATGGGGTTTTTGACACCCTTCACTTGATGGTCGTTCCCCTTGATTTGGGAGAGACGACGGGGTTGTTTAGAGCCGTAAAATTTATGAATATAATTCTAAGGAGTCGCCACCTTGTATTAAGGTCACTAAGACGAACCTAGTGGTCTGCGAGAGTTTTAGGTAAGGGGACTTCTTGTCTAAGGGAAAGACGCATCACCTCCAGTGTACCGTACCTAAGGCAAGCTGCATTTTTGTTTGATTTTTATTATCCTTTTTTTAAGTTATTTATTTTTATTGCATTTTAAAGAAAAACCATTTTTTTGTCTGCGGATGTGTTTTACGATGTAATTTTACACCGGAGTTAAAAACCTTTTTCTTATTTGCGGATGTACTTTACAATGTAAATTTACACCGTAGTTAAAACTCCTTTTTAATCCATGGATGTACTTTACAATGTAAATTTACATCCTAATAAATGAAACAAAAAATTTTAAAATTATTTTTGATATTTTGGCCAAAATTCCAAAGGATAATCATAAACCGGTTACGATATCCAATTTTCATTTTAAAATGTGAGAAAGATGTGTCATATTTTTTTTATGAAAAATATGCTTGAAAAATCTTGGAATTTGGCCGTATGCATGAAAACACATTTTATTTTTTATTTTTTTTAAAAAACAATAATAGTAAAAAAAATACATGCATCTTTCAAAAATATTTTTATTTTTATTTTTATTTTTTATTATTATTATATTATTATTATTTATTTATAGGCTATCAACCACAATGGGCTGATAGCCCAGCCTTGAGAAATGAGCTTCCGGCCCGGATGGGCGGGAAGCCCAATTGAAGTTGGGTTGGACTGTTAGTCCTATGGGCTTACAACCCATCTTTTTGGGTTGGGCTTCCAGTCCTCTTGGGCTGGAAGCCCAACAAAATTTGGGTGGGGATTCCAGTCCTCATGGGCTGGAAACCCACCCTTTTATAGTTGGGTCGGGCACCAAACCCGAGCCGACCTAACCAGGAGTGAATTAATTCACTCTCGTGAAGAAGATGAACAGTGAACTTCAATTTTTTCGACTTTGATGAATGACTTACTTGTTAATTCCGTTGTGTAGAGGACATCGAGGTTATTCTTTTGGTCATGACGGTGTTGACAACGGTGGCCTGTGGTGGCCGGAAAAAGCCTCCAAAGTCGTCGAGGCGTACGCGGCTAACAATGTTGTCATCAGGACTACTTCGATTCCTTCACCAGAAAGGAGAACTAGGCAGCTGGGGTAAAGGGGAAGTTCCAGGTTATGATAACAGTTAATATGGGTGGATGAATGGTGGTTGTTGGAGGAGAGAGAGAGAGAGCTCCGGGAGGGCTGTGTTTTAAAGAGAGACAAGGTCTGCAGATTTCTCCCCTCTCATCCCATCGTGCATGGTGGCTATTTATAAATGGTGCGGCCTGACATAGTGGTTGGCTGGTCGGTGACGAGGTGGTTGGCCGACAGGCGTGGGTGGCTGGTCAATGGGCTACAAAAAAAGGGAATGACGGGTGTTGTTTTTGGAGGGAAGTGAAGATGCAATTTGGTCCTCCAATTTATAATTGTTCTAATTGCACCCCCAATTGGATTTAAATTTGTAATTTTATGCAATTTTGCCCCTAGCTGAATTTCAACTTAACCTTAACTTTTGTGTGCCTTTTTCATTTTAGTCCTTCTCTTTTGATTTGTGCATTTTGACCCTCAATTGACCATTAAATTTTCAATTGTTTTCATCCCGTGAGGACTAGAATCCCAACCCAATTTTTGGTGAGGACTGGAATCCCGACCCAACATTTGATGGGCTTCCAGACAATGAGGACTAGAAGCTCAGCCCAAGTGTGGTGGGCTTCTAGCCCGTGAGGACTGGAAGCCCAGCCCAAAAAGGTGGGCCGTCAGCCCATAGGACTAACAGCGCAACCCAAAGTCAATTGGGCTTGCTGCCCATCCGGGCCAGAAGCCTATTCTCCCTAGGTTGGGTTGTCATCCCATAAATAAATAAATAATATAATAATAAAAAAAATATTTTTAAAATATTTTTTTACTATTTTGAAAATGCAATAAAAAAATAACCTAAAAAAAGGATAATAAAAATCAAACTACAATGCAGCTTGCCTTAAGTAAGGTGCACTGGGGGTGATGCGTCTTCCCCTTGCACAACAAGTCCCCTTACCCAAAACTTCGCTGACCACTATGTTCCTAGTAACCTTCCTAGGTGGCGACTCCTTAGAATTATAGCCGTAAATCTTACGGCTATAAACAACCCCATTTTCACCACGCGTTGTCGTTTCCCCCAAATCACAGGGAACGGCCAGGGCACGAAGCGCGTCAAAAATCGTCGTCATGAGACAATTGATCCCAACATCTCCAGCCATTGAACTCCTAGTACTAGGTTGAATCCTGCTATAGGTATAGCATAAAGGGTGAGCAGAAAGGCTATGCCCTGCACGTGAATTGTTACTTGTTCAAATCTTCCTTGACAACTTAGCTTCTCTCCGTTGGCGACTCGCACCTGAAAGGGATTAGTAGGAACCACTGATAATCGCAGCAGATGGGCCACACAGTCAGTGAGTGGCCCAGTCACTGATTAAGTTATGAGTCGAACCACTATTGATGAGAGTCATTACCTCTAACATCCTAATCAGGGTTGCCACCCTCATTGTTTTTGTTGATGACCATCCAGTCAGTGCATACAATGAAATTTTAGGCTCTGGTTCTCCTTCCAGTACACACTCCTTTGGTTGTTCCTCTATCACCTCTTCGCAACACAAGGGGATGGTATCTCCTATTGCCTCTAGTAAGATCAATTGTGGTCCTCGACATTTATGACCCGCTATAAATTTGTCATCACAATTTCATTGTGATAAAGCATCACAATTAGCCCTCGAGGACAAGGTCCCACTCCAAGGGGGGTATTGATAAACCATCACTCTTACCACTATGTAGATCCCTCAGACATGGTAAAAAGAACACCAAATATGATGTTTAACCGTGTGCAGTGTCGTAACCCAATTTTGGTGTTACTCCCCGATATAAAATAAAATAAAAATAAAAAATAAAATAAAAAGGTTGGCGTCAATAAAAATCACAGTGAAAATTCTGAATATTTTCGAAGCCGAATCATATCTTTTTTGTGCCCAAAAATGAGATGAAATACAAATTCAAGGTAAATACTAAGCCAATTTGATATAATCATGGGCTAATTTAAAGTATTGTTATGTTTGAGAATGAATTTAGGGTCCAATTAGAGAATTTAAAGAGTGCAAGGACTTAATTATATTTTAAATTGGTCAAATTAATTTTATTAAGGGCTTAATTGATGAAAATTTTAATTCGGTCCCAATTGAGAAAATCAGATTTTTTGGAGATCAAATTGAATTTTTTCAAGTTAATTACACTAAATTAAGGGCCAAATTGAAAACAATTCAAAACTTAATGATCAATTGAGGGTCAAAAGGCACAAATCAAAAGAGAATGACTAAAATGAAAAAGGCGCGCAAAAGTTAAGGTTAAGTTGAAATTCAGCCAGGCGCACAATTACACAAAATTATAAATTTTAAATATAATTAGTGGTGCAATTAGAACAATTAAAATTAGAGGACCAAATTGCATTCTCACTTCCCTCCAAAAACAACACCCCGCGCGCTGCCTTTACCTACACTCCCGACCATCCATCACGCCTTCCGATAGCCCATTGCCAGCCAGCCACAATTGCAGGCACGCCATCTGCTGCAGGTCACCACGCCGACCAGCTAGCCACCGTAGTAGGCATAAATTGCCTATAAATAGCAGCAATGCACGCTACATAAAGGCGGGGAAGGATTATAAGAAAAAAATCACGTAGAGGGGAGAAGAAAAAAATTACACAGAAAGAGTAGAGGAAGTAAACAGGGGCAGATATTATAGAGGAGAGTTTGAAAACAGGGCAAAAAACAAAGGGAATGGACGAGAGAACAGAGGAGAATATTTTAGTTTCAATTTCAAATTAAGGCTGGAAGAGGAAGATGAAGACGTGGTAAATTTACAGAGCACAAGCATACACACGCAGAGGCAGCCACCCTTTCTTCCTCGCCATCTCTGGCGACACAACAGCCCTTTCTCTCTCCCTCCTTCGCCTCTCGGCGTGTTGCATCTCCTTTCTCCCTCCCCGATAGCATTCTCTCTCTAAAACCAGAGGACCCAACATCTTTCTCTGTCCTCCAATAGCCACCATTCAACCACCCATATCCACCCTCATCACCACCTTCAGCCTCCCCTCAACTCTAGAAACTCAATTGTCCTCTCCGGCGAAGAAACAACGACAACAAGCAACAGACCGACCACTTCCAGCGCCTCCTCCGGCCGCCACGTGCCACCATTTTTTACGCCACAACCACAAGGACAACCATCTCGATCTCCTTTAAACGGTAATAGTGGCAGGTGACCCTCTCATTATGGTCGGCTGACCACCATTTTACTGTTCACGAAATACGTAAACTGTGATAAATTAACATGTTCTAAACGGTGTCATTTTATCATTTCCTTTTTTTAATTTTCTGTGTATCTTTGGCTGGCCTGCTCTCGGTCTAGGCCAGTTGGCTGGGCCGTGTCTAGCACCCCAGCACGCTAGGCCGTTAGACTATCTTAGCTGACCCGACCCATTTAGGTGGGTCAGCCTAACCCGAATTTTTATTTTTAAAAAAGAAACAAAAAAAATTACACAAAAAAAAATTTTGTTTTTGTGCATACGCCTGGATTCCAAGACTTTTCCATCATATTTTTTTAAAAAAAAATATGTTGCATCTTTCTCATATTTTAAACGAAAATTGGATATAGTAACCAGTTTATGATTATCCGTTGAAATTTGGCCAAAATATCAAAAATAATATAATTTTTTTTCTTTTATTTTCTTTTCTTTTACTTTATTTTATTTAAAAAAACAATCAAACAACAATGCAGCTTAGCTTAGGTAGGGTGCACTGGGGATGATGCACCTTCCCCTTTCACAACAAGTCCCCTTACCTAGACTCTCGCAGACCAATAGATTCCTAGTAACCTTTATACTAGATGGCGACTCTTGATATTTATCATCGTAAATTTTACGACTATAAAACAACCCCACATTTCATCGCACGTCGTTGTCTACAACAAATCGTGGGGGGGTGGTTAGGCGTGAAGCGCGAAAAACCACCATCGAGACAGATGGCGACTCCACTGGGGACATCGCTGGACTGAGCTTTGTTTATTTGATTGTTTATTTTTCAATTTGTTTTTGCACGTGTTGTTACTACTTTTAACGTGCATTTTTTTACTACTTTAGCATGCATTTTACTTTCAGTTCATGCATATCATCTGGATTGAATTAATTTCATCATGCATATTAATTTCTTGGATAAACCCAATTTTAAGTTAGGTGGTGATTAGCGGCCTGCCTCATGACTTTCAGTCGGGGTTCAGATTCGTGAAACATCCAACTATGAACTGAGTGTTTACTTGATAATGGCAGTCATACTGTGCCCCAACCATTTCTTGTAAAACCCTACTCCACCTTCACGTGAGGCAGTCACTGGGTAGTTCATAGACCTTTTAAGATCAGATAGAAAACTTACCCCTCATGTAATGACTTAGGACTTGTCTTTCTGTATAAACTCTCCGATAATTTACCTAATATGTATATACATGCATTTGCATCCACATGCATCCATCAATGTGCATAACATATAATCAATATATTGAAATATAGATCCCCGAAGAGCTCCTACCACTCGACTCCAATAGAGAAATATGGAGAACGAAGAGTGTGCACGCCGTGATGCTCATTTCCAACAAGAACTAGATTCTTTGAAAGCTAGCGTGGCTAGTCTCACCAACTTACTCGAGCAAGCACTGAGAAATACCTCTGGTGAGGTTCCTTCAACCAGACCCGCAACGACTGCTCAAGCAGAAACAATGAATCACCATGAAGAGGTGACAGGAGAAAGAGTTTAGGATCCGCAGCAAACCCAGCTTTCGTACAATCAGCAGTGCCGACACCTGCGCCAACCCCAACTATTATAGAAGCATTAGAGGGTATCAACCAAGATAAGATGACGATGTTGGAAGTCAGGATAAAGGCCATTGAAGGGGTAAACTTATATGACCCGGTACAAGATGTAGAAATGTGTCTAGTCTTAAACGTTGTAATACCAAAGAAGTTTCGTGTCCCTGAATTTATCAAATACACTGGGAAACAATGCCCTGTCACTCATCTAAAATTATTTGGTAACAAAATGGAAGAAGTAGTGCATGATGAAAAATTATTGATGCATTTTTTCCAAGACAGTTTGAGTGGGGTAGCTTTGAATTGGTGCATGAGACTAGACAACACCAGGGTCCGTAGCTGGAAAAATCTGGTAGATGCTTTCATCAAGTAATATAAGTACAACATAGACATTTCTCCTGACAAAACAAGTTTGTCCACCTTGGAGAAGAAAGAAAGAGAAAGCATAAGGGAATATGCTCAAAGATGGTGACACTATATGCCAACACGCTAAGAGCGTCATATTACGAACATGTGATGGGAAGTTCAGCGCAACAATTCATGGATAGTCGTGGCAGAGCGAATAGAGCAGGGAATATGAAGTGGGTGAATCCTCGCACCTGTGGAAAAAATGGCTTTGAAGGTCGACCAACATTTTATTGTTCATGAAATATGTAAATTGTGATTAATTAACTTGTTCTAAATGGAGTCGTTTTACTCTTTCTTTTTTTTAATTTTTTGTGTGTCTTGGGTTGGCCTGTTCTTGGCCCATCCCAGTTGGCTGGGGCGGGTGATTGTGCATCAAAAGTATTGTTAAATCTCTTATTTTACATATGTATTTATTATTTTTATTTGGGATTTTATAATAATTGATGTGCTTTTTAGTAATGAATTTCTTTTAATGTTTCGACAAGTTTTTGAGCTTAAATGAATTATTTCAGGAAATTTAAATGTCGAAATTTGGAAGAAAGAATTGGAGGAGAAATCTATGGAAAGCTGGAGGAAAGATTGTTACTTTATCTTGGGTCAAAAAGAAGAAAGATTCAGCTAAAAATGAGGAAGAAAATCGGACACAAAAATCTTCTACAAGTTGCCAAAATAATAAGTTTTTCAGAACACCTTTCGGAGTTTCAGTCATAACGTTTGACTCAGAGATCCAAATTGTATGGTTTTTAATGTTCTGGAAAGCTAACAGAAAGGCCTACAACTATGTGTCTAGTAGCTGTCTCCAGAAAATGCTTCTAAAGTGGGGTAAAGTTCAGTACAAAGTTGGCATCAAATCAGGCACAAGAATATGCTCCAAGTTGCCAACATAATAAGTTTTCCAGAACACCTTTCGGCGTGTCAGTCATAACGTTTGACTCAGAGATCCAAATTATATGTTTTTTAATGTTCTGGAAAGCTAACAGAAAGGTCTATAAATATGTGTCTAATAGCCTTCTCCAAAACACGCTGAGAAATAGGGTTAAATTGCAGTCCAAGTTAGCTTCAGATCTGTCTTGCAATATTTTCCGAGATTGTGTTTTGTTCTTCTTGTTTTAGATTTCAGTTTTATTTTAGTTGTAAAACTTATTATTTCAGTTTGATTCAAGTTATTTCATGTTTATTAGAGTGTTATTATATATAATTATGGTTGGCTAATCTCTTTCTTGGATCCAAATCAAGGATGATGGTGATTGAGGTGAGTTCTTTAAGATATGAATGAATCCTAATGTCTATCTTCACTTTTTCTTCATGAATGTTTTGTTATTGCAAAGAAATTTTAGAAATCATCTAAGTAATGTTAGAATCTTGAATTTTTATGAACAAAACTTAGTTTTGGTATAGAGATTGCTTGATTCAATGTCTTACTTAATATGAAAACACTTGTTTATTCTTAAGCAATAATCATCTTCATGTTTTAGATCTTCATTGTAATATCTTCCGATCTAATATCACCATCGTTGATATTAGGTTGAGTTATCTTATATATGTTGAAGGATTCACCAATACATCACCATCAAAATTGATTTGGAACCAAGACTTACCCTTTTCTTATCATTTAAATCTAATTACTCTCTTTTATCTTAGAAAACAAATCAATTCATTATTCTCCTAAAATATTTTTGTTGTTACCTAGCTTAATTTATAAATCTAGCTCTCTGTGGATATGACCTCGATCTTACCGAGTTAATTGCTACATCGCATACTCATGCACTTGTGAGTTAAAACAAGCCGATCATAAATAGCGGTCAAGCAATTTTGGCGTCGTTGCCGGGGAGCTAGCAAGCAAAGGTAACAAATTTAGTTTTGATTATTGAAAAAAAAAATATACAAAAAAAAACCCAAATGGCTGGTCTTACCGCCTAAAAAAAAGTAAAAAAAAAAAATTCACCTCAGCTTTTTGGATATTGGACTGTGGACGGATATTGGACTGTGGACTGGACTACTAATTGTTGGATTATGGCTGGTTCAACCGCCTCTTGTTTATTTTATTTTATTTTGTTATGCTTTTTATCTAATATTTATTGTTTTAAGTTCTTGGTCGGTATTACCGCCTTTTTATTCATGCTTTTTACAATTATCTTTTAATGTTTATTGTTGTTAATATTGCTTATTAGTTAGAGTGTGTAATTCCTAATTTATTGTATTTTTTTCAGCTATTACTTTATCTTTTACGTTTCATTTACTTTTATTTGCAATCTTATTTTTCTTTCTCTTTTCCTTTCATATTCATATAACTATTATATTATATTCCATCATGGCTAATGTTGAAGATATAGAGGGTGAAGGGAGTGTTCAAGGTAATGGACCTCCACAATTCAATGATCAACCTAATTTCCGAACCCTTCGAGAGTATCTTCACCCGGCAAGACAAAGTACACCTTCGTGTATTATATTGCCTCTTAACCAACAAGCATTCAATTTGAAACCGGGCATGATTCAACTTCTTCCCACATTTCATGGTATGGATTCTGAAAATCCATACATACACATTAAGGAGTTTGAAGAGGTATGCAATACCTTTATTGATAGAACATGCACGGAGGAAACCATTCGGCTTAAATTGTTCCCATTCTCTCTAAAGGATAAAGCCAAGCTTTGGCTAAACTCCCTGCGTCCTAGGTCTATAGGTACATGGAGGGAAATGCAAGCTGAATTTTTGAAAAAATACTTCCCCACTCATAGGACAAGCTGACCTTACAACGTCAAATGATGAATTTTTCTTGTAGTCCAAATGAGTCATTTCACCAAGCTTGGGAAAAGTTTAAAGACTTGTTGAATGCTTGTCCCCACCATGGTTTTGAGATGTGGAGGTTAGTGAGTTTCTTCTATGACTCTCTTACCGCAGATTTTAAAAAGCTAGTGTCAACCATGTGTAATGGTGAGTTTTATGACTAAGAACCAAGTGAAGCCTTTGATTTTTTTGATCAATTGGCTGAAAACACAAAGAAATGGGAAACTTCTCTCCCACTTCAAGTTGAATCTAGAAACATCGTTTCTCATTCAAGTGGGAGGTTCCAATTGAAAGAGACTGATGACCTTAATGCTAGATTAGCCTCATTGGCTAGAAAAGTAGAGTCTCTTGAGATTAAAAAAGTGCATGTCATAAGTGAACAACAAGAGGAAAGTTGTATTGTTTGTGAGGGTAAAGGGCATAGGACAAATGAGTGCCCTACTATTCCAGCTTTCAAGGAGGTGTTATATGGCCAAACTTCTAATTCAAGTAATGTTAGAAAGCCATTTTCAAACCAAGCAGGCAATCCCTACTCTGATACTTATAATCCTGGATGGAGGAACCACCCAAATTTTGGATGGAGAAATGAGGGCTCTTCAGTACCTCAAACTTTTCAACCTCCACCCCAACCATTTCATGCTCCCACACATAACACATACCAACCCCCTCATAAGAGATCCCTAGAGGATACTCTTCAACAGTTCATGCAAACACAAGGAGGAATCAACAACCAAGTTAACAAATTTCAAGATCAGACCAATAGGACCTTCGATGACATTCGAAGTCAACTAACCAAGTTGACTCAATCACTAAGCATTCAAGAGAAGGGAAAAATCCCATCTCAACCAATGCCAAATCCTAGAGGTCAGACGCATATAAGTGAATCCTCACCCGGTGAATCCTCAAACCATGAACAAATCCAAGCCATCACCACCCTCAGAAGTGGAAAGATTATTGACAAAGCTATAGGTTTAGGGATTCCTAAAGGAATTATGGAGGAGAAATCTAGGGAAAGTGAAGAAGGAATCAAAACACAAGTGACAAATGAGAGCCTGAGTGAGAAAGAAGGTGAGATAAATGAGAGAGAGAAGAGTGAGAAAGGAGAAGTCCCATCAACAAAAAATGGAGGCAAAGTGAGTGATTTAGAATTTGTTCCTAGACCACCATTTCCACAAAGGTTAGGAAAATCTAAACATGATCTTATGAACTCGGAAATCTATGAATTGTTCAAACAAGTAAAGGTAAACATTCCACTCCTTGATGCAATTAAACAAGTCCCATCTTATGCAAAGTTCCTTAAGGACTTATGAACAGTCAAAAGGAGATTGAATGTGAAAGAAAAAGCCTTTCTAACTGAACATGCCAGTGCCATCATCCAGTTTAAGACCCCTCCCAAATACAAAGATCCTGGTTGTCCCACCATTTCATGCATTATTGGAAGTCATAAGATAGACCAAGCTTTGTTGGATTTAGGAGCAAGTGTGAATTTAATACCCTACACTGTTTACAAACAATTAGGTCTAGGGGAAATCAAGCCTACTCGAATCACCCTTCAATTAGCTGATAGGTCAATCAAGATTCCTAGGGGTGTTGTTGAGGATGTATTGATCCAAGTAGATAAATTCTACTTTCCTGTTGATTTTGTAGTGTTAGAAACCTCACCTGTTCAAGGTTCTAATGCTCCCATCTCAGTCATCTTAGGTAGACCTTTCCTAGCTACATCCAATGCTTTAATTAACTGTAGGAATGGGGTGATGAAATTGTCTTTTGGGAATATGACATTGGAGATGAATATTTTCAATATTTCCAAACAAATTGGTGAACATGAGGACATTAGAGAGGTGGATTTGATTCAAACTGTTTGTCAAGAACACTTTGAGAGAGAAGGGATAAAGGATCCATTAGAGAGAACTTTAATTCATGATGAAAGATTTTGTTCTTTGGAATGTGTTGATGAGGAAGTAAGAGAACTCGAGACATATCTAGATCCAATGCCTTTATGTCAACAGGTCAATGGACTCCATTGTTTGAGCCTTTGATTTCAGCCCAAGTGAAAGTTGAGACATCTCTTGTTCAACCTTATAAGCCAGAAAGGAAGCCTTTACCGAGTGATCTTAAGTATGCATTTCTAGGGGAGGATGAATCATATCCTATTGTGATTTCATCAAAACTTAGCATAGAGCAGGAACAAAAGCTTTTGAAAGTGGTGAGAAAACACAAGAAAGCAATTGGGTGGACAATTACTGACTTGAAAGGAATTAGCCCTCTTTTATGTACACATAGAATCTATCTTGAAAAAGAGGCTAAATCTGTGAGGCAAATGCAAAGACGATTGAACCCAACCATGAAGGAAGTAGTGAGAGGAGAAGTTCTTAAGTTACTTGATGCAGGTATCATTTATCCCATTGCAAACTCAAAATGGGTTAGTCCAACCCAAGTTGTCCCTAAGAAATCTGGAGTCACGGTAGTGAAGAATGCAAATAATGAGCTAGTGCCAACTAGAATCCAAACTGGATGGCGTATGTTCATTGATTACCGTAAGTTGAACATGGTGACTAGGAAGGACCATTTTCCTCTTCCATTTTTAGACCAAGTGCTTGAAAGAGTAGCAGGAAGAGCTTTCTATTGTTTTCTTGATGGATACTCAGGTTACAACCAAATTGAGATTTCATTAGAAGACCAAGAAAAAACCACGTTCACTTGTCCTTTTGGTACCTATGCTTATAGAAGAATGCCCTTTGGCTTGTGTAATGCACCAACCACTTTTCAAAGGTGTATGATGAGTATCTTTAGTGACATGGTGGAAATTTTTTTGGAAGTTTTCATGGATGATTTTTCAGTTTATGGGGATTCTTATGAGTTGTGTCTAATGCATTTAGAAAAAGTTCTTGAAAGGTGTGAGGAGAGCAATCTTGTACTTAATTGGGAGAAATGTCATTTTATGGTGACACATGGCATTTCCTTAGGTCACATTGTGTCTTCAAAAGGGATAGAGGTAGATAAGTCAAAAGTTGAAGTCATTCAAAAATTACCTACCCCCAGGACTGTGAAAGATGTGAGATCCTTTTTAGGACATGCTGGTTTTTACCGAAGATTCATTCATTCATTCAGTACCATTGCCAAACCATTGTGTAACTTGTTGTCACAAGATGCCCAATTTGATTGGACATCAAAATGTCAAGAAGCTTTTGAAAAGCTTAAAGGGTTGTTGACCACTACACCAATCATGCAAGCTCCTGATTGGTCTTTACCATTTGAATTGATGTGTGATGCTAGTGATTTTGCAATAGGTGCTGTTTTAGGGCAAAGAAAACATAAGAAACCTCATGTAATTTATTATGCTAGCAAGACTTTGAATGATGCTCAATTGAATTACACTACAACTGAAAAAGAACTTTTAGCTGTGGTATTTGCTTTAGACAAGTTTCGCTCTTATTTGGTTGGATCTCTTGTTATTGTTTTCACTAATCATGCAGCATTGAAATACTTGCTCACAAAACAAGATTCCAAGCCACGTTTGATGCGATGGATCCTCCTACTCCAAGAGTTTAACCTTGAAATTCGAGATAAAAAGGGAGTAGAGAATGTAGTGGCTGATCATTTATCCCGTCTTTCAAGCTGTGAGAACATAGTAGATGAATCTCCAATAAATGAACTCTTTGTTGATGAAAATTTATTTTTTGCAGGTAATGTCTCCTACATTGGCTCTCCATGGTATGCTGACATAGCAAATTACCTAGCGACAAGTCAGATTCCTTCTCATTGGTCTAAACTTGACAAACATAAATTCTTGCGCAACGTGCGTACCTTTTTTTGGGATGACCCCTACCTATTTAAATATTGCCCTGACCAAATTGTTAGGCGGTGCATCCCTGATCATGAAAATCCAAGTGTCATTAATTTTTGTCATGCATTGGCCTGTGGTGGGCATTTCTCTTCCAAGAAAACCACTGCCAAGATCTTGCAGTGTGGTTTTTATTGGCCCACCATGTTTAAAGATGTCCATGCCTTCTGTGTTGCTTGTGATCGATGCCAACGCCTAGGTAACCTCACTCGGCGTAACATGATGCCCCTTAACCCCATTCTTGTTTTGGAAATATTTGATTGTTGGGGGATTGATTTCATGGGACCTTTTCCAAGTTCATTTGGTTACAAATTCATCCTGGTTGTTGTTGATTATGTGTCTAAATGGGTGGAGGCCATTGCATCTCGAACCAATGACCATCGAGTTGTGGTCAAATTCTTGAAAGAACATATTTTCTCTCGTTTTGGCATGCCCAGGGCTATGATTAGTGATGGGGGAAAACATTTTTGTAACAAGCCTGTTGGGATTTTGATGAGAAAATATGGTGTGATTCACAAGGTCAGTACCCCTTATCACCCACAGACTAATGACCAAGCTGAGTTGGCAAATAGGGAAATCAAGAACATTTTAGAGAAAACAGTCAACCCAAACCGTAAAGATTGGTCCTTACGACTAGTCGATGCTTTGTGGGCATATCGCACTGCTTACAAGACCTCTTTAGGAATGTCTCCTTATAGGCTAGTTTATGGAAAGCCTTGTCATCTCCCTGTTGAGATTGAGCATCGTGCATATTGGGTCATTCGGCAATTCAATGACAGTGAAAATGAGATTGGAAAAAATAAAAAACTTCAATTGGATGAATTAGAGTTGAGAAATGATGCATTCGAAAATGCAAAAATTTCAAAACATAAGATGAAAACTTTGCATGATAAACATATTCTTAGAAAATCCTTTCATGTTGGTCAAAAGGTTCTCTTGTATAATTCACGATTACATCTTTTTCCTGGGAAGTTGAGAACAAAATGGATTGGTCCATTTGTGATTAAATCCATCTCTGAGCATGGTGCTGTTGAGGTAGAAAATCATAAGAATGGAAATATTTTCACAGTAAATGGTCATCGATTGAAACCTTATCTTGAAAACTTTGTGGCTGAAGTTGAGACATTGGATCTTGATGATCCAATGCCATTGCAGTATCAGAATTAATGTGTTTTTATTTTTTTATTTTTTTTTTTGTTTTCTCTCTCTCTCTCTTATTCTTCCAACTCTTATTTACTTGTTCATGCATTAGGGACAATGCATTATTTTAAGTTGGGGGGTATGAGGTTTTATTTATTTTCAAAAAAAAAAAAGGTTTGATATTCTCTTTTAGTTGCGATATGCAGGTTAAAAAAAAGAAGAAAAAAAAAGCTCAAGCAAGAAGTCAACTCATGTCCAATTCAATCAGACATTCATCCTTGAAAAAAAAAAGGGAGTAACAGTTTTATAATCTTTATTCTTATTTTTTTTTAAGGATAATGTAAAACTTAATTTTGGATATTTGATTGTGTTGAATGTTTGAGATGGCCATGCTTGTTTGAAAGAAAAAAAAATGCATTTGTATGTGAGTGAGACTTAATTAGGATCAGCATTACATTTTTGGATTCATTATTTTGTTGAACATTGCATGCTTTAATTTGGGATAGATAATATCTTATAAAGCAAGATATAACATATTTTGTTTTTCTTTACGATTATTGAAGTACATCTTTCCTTAAAAAATTGTGCGAGTTGTGTGATCATGCATAAAAGATGAGTGTGATGCTTTACTTGTGATCATCCCTTTTAATCTAGTCCTAAACAAGGTTTAAGTAAATAGAATAATAATTAAATAAATAGATGTGTGCAAAGTTCAACCTACTCCAATGTTTTGAGTTGCTCAGTAACTAGGGGTATTCATCACAAATGTTTATCTTTACGTCAAACGGCAGCTTGAAATATGAGTATGCAAAGCACTTTAAGTTTGTGACTTTGTGAGTAACCGGGTGCATTCATCACAAATGTTTGTATTCGCGTCAAAAGGGAAGTGACCACTTAAAGAAAAAGAACAAATAAAGTTCACATAAAAGAAAAAAAAAGAAAAAAATATATATATAGATAGTTATTTCTCTAGTTTGCTACCTTGTTTGTAGTGGAAAGAAGGGAAGATTACAAGTCGAGTTTTCGCATGAATTAATTATGTTGGTTGCATGATAAATACGATTGAATTTGGAATTTTGTATGGATATTTGATTTAGAGAATGTGAGTATGTTTATTTTTCTTTATTCGCTATTGTGTATACACCAAGTTGAAGATACTAATGTTTGCATGATAGGTCCTTCAAGTGTAATGAGTCGAACCTAATTATGGTTATTATTATTTTTATTTCAACGGTTTTATGTTTTGTTTTGCTTGAGGACTAGCAAAATCTAAGTTGGGGGGTGTGATTGTGCATCAAAAGTATTGTTAAATCTCTTATTTTACATATGTATTTATTATTTTTATTTGGGATTTTATAATAATTGATGTGCTTTTTAGTAATGAATTTCTTTTAATGTTTCGACAAGTTTTTGAGCTTAAATGAATTATTTCAGGAAATTTAAATGTCGAAATTTGGAAGAAAGAATTGGAGGAGAAATCTATGGAAAGCTGGAGGAAAGATTGTTACTTTATCTTGGGTCAAAAAGAAGAAAGATTCAGCTAAAAATGAGGAAGAAAATCGGACACAAAAATCTTCTACAAGTTGCCAAAATAATAAGTTTTTCAGAACACCTTTCGGAGTTTCAGTCATAACGTTTGACTCAGAGATCCAAATTGTATGGTTTTTAATGTTCTGGAAAGCTAACAGAAAGGCCTACAACTATGTGTATAGTAGCTGTCTCCAGAAAATGCTTCTAAAGTGGGGTAAAGTTCAGTACAAAGTTGGCATCAAATCAGGCACAAGAATATGCTCCAAGTTGCCAACATAATAAGTTTTCCAGAACACCTTTCGGCGTGTCGGTCATATCTTTTGACTCAGAGATCCAAATTATATTTTTTTTAATGTTCTGGAAAGCTAACAGAAAGGTCTATAAATATGTGTCTAATAGCCTTCTCCAAAACACGCTGAGAAATAGGGTTAAATTGCAGTCCAAGTTAGCTTCAGATTTGTCTTGCAATATTTTCCGAGATTGTGTTTTGTTCTTCTTGTTTTAGATTTCAGTTTTATTTTAGTTGTAAAACTTATTATTTCAGTTTGATTCAAGTTATTTCATGTTTATTAGAGTGTTATTATATATAATTATGGTTGGCTAATCTCTTTCTTGGATCCAAATCAAGGATGATGGTGATTGAGGTGAGTTCTTTAAGATATGAATGAATCCTAATGTCTATCTTCACTTTTTCTTCATGAATGTTTTGTTATTGCAAAGAAATTTTAGAAATCATCTAAGTAATGTTAGAATCTTGAATTTTTATGAACAAAACTTAGTTTTGGTATAGAGATTGCTTGATTCAATGTCTTACTTAATATGAAAACACTTGTTTATTCTTAAGCAATAATCATCTTCATGTTTTAGATCTTCATTGTAATATCTTCCGATCTAATATCACCATCGTTGATATTAGGTTGAGTTATCTTATATATGTTGAAGGATTCACCAATACATCACCATCAAAATTGATTTGGAACCAAGACTTACCCTTTTCTTATCATTTAAATCTAATTACTCTCTTTTATCTTAGAAAACAAATCAATTCATTATTCTCCTAAAATATTTTTGTTGTTACCTAGCTTAATTTATAAATCTAGCTCTCTGTGGATATGACCTCGATCTTACCGAGTTAATTGCTACATCGCACACTCATGCACTTGTGAGTTAAAACAAGCCGATCATAAATAGCGGTCAAGCAGCGGGTCTAGCCCAAGCACAGCAAGTTGGGTCTTTGGCCTATCTTGGTTGTCCCGACCAATTTACGAGGGTTAGACCCAACCCGAATTTTTATTTTTTTTCTTTAAAAAAACAAAAAAATATTTTGTTTTCGTGCATGTGGCCAAATTCTAATATTTTTCCATCGTATTTTTCATACAAAAAATATGTTGCATCTTTCTCATATTTTAAAAGAAAAGTGGATATTGTAACCAGTTTATGATTATCCATTGGAATTTGGCTAAAATATCAAAAATAATTTAACAAATATTTGTTTTATCTATTGTGGTGTAAAATTACATTGTAAAGTACATCCGTAAATTAAAAAGATTTTTACTACGATGTAAAATTACTTTGTATAATACATCCGTAAATAAAAAAAAAGAGATTTTCAATTGCAGTGTAATAAAAGATTTTCAATTGCAAATTAAAAAGATTTTTACTACGATGTAAAATTACTTTGTATAATACATCCGTGAAT
>CM063588.1:11799972-11824210 GCA_032356905.1 Salix exigua | reverse complement strand
TATATAGATATATATATATATATATATATATATATATATATATATATATATATATATATATATATATATATTTCATTTCGACCCTTATACTTTTAATCTTTGATTTTATTTTAATTCTTTTATTTTATATATATATATATATTTATTTCTAAAATGGTTCCTATTTTTATCCATGTTTTTATGTATATGCTCTTAGTTTTTTCTTAATTTTTATTATTTCTTTTTTTGTTAAGGTTGTATTGTTTTTTAATTTTGTTCTTAAATTTTAATTTGTGTTGGTAATCATTTAAAAATTGAGATTTATTATTTTTTTCCTTTTCTTCTCTTTATTTTTTGCTTTTTTATTATTTGTATTTATTTTGAAAGTCAAACAAGTTTTTTAAGATAATAATATTTATTTTTGTTCTGTCATTTATTTTATTTTTTAATTGCTTTTTGTGTAATATTTTTAGATTTTCAAATCTCTAATTATTATAGATAAGACATTCAAAATAATGATAATGATTATTATAAGGTTTTTTTTCTTATAAATATGTTAGACTAAGTGGGTGTTTGGCTCTACGGTGACTTCTGCGGTTGAGGTTCACTAAAGAGCTAAACCCACAATTTTGTAGCTATGGGTCCCACCAAAATCCCGAGTTTCAACCACAATTTGAGAAGCTTCTCACATATGCTTTTCACCTCAAACACGCCACATTAACTGCAAGAACACCATGTTGTTACCATTGTCATCGTTTGGTTCAATGAGCACAATGAAACTTGCTACTTTCATCCAGGACTCCACCAAAACATTATCCAGCCACTATATCGGTAGTCTCTCTCTCTCTCTCTCTTCACACTCAGCGTCAACTCTCACTCCATAGTCAGCTGCAACTCCTGGAGAGCACCACCATTACCCCCTCAGCACCAATAACTTCTCCTCCAAGCCAAAAGCTCCATCGTGACCTCCATTAGTAGCAGCAAGCCTCGATGTAAGCAACGACAACACAGCCTAGCAGCAAGTTTCCTACGCCCACATGACACAATTTCTGACTCTACACCATAGAAAGAACCATCCCGCCCTCCTTTACCCGGTGGCAGGTTAGCCTTTTGTTACCGTCGACCGACCACCATGTCACTATTCACGTAGCATGTGAATCGCACATGGGTGAATTAATTAACTCTGCATTGTTCACGCATTACGTGAATAATGAAGCAACCCGTTTTTTAACTCTTGGGTTGGACCTACTCTAGGCCCGGTCCAAGGGCAACAGAGTTGGGTCGACCCATTTAGCTGGGTCGAGCCTAGACTGATATTTTTAAAAATTATAAAAATCATATTTAAAAAAATAAAAAATATATATATGTAGATAGAAACCAGTCCCGATGAAAGGAAAAGATGTGTGACTTCATTTCACTCCACACCCCGTTGTTTTTTGATTGATTATAGATCAGAAACTTTCAACTGAATTTGGCCTTGGAATCACATCTCTATAACATGTAGATAGAGATCTTGAAACTCAATATAGATCGCAGATGTTGTTCCTGATGATATTTTATCAGATGTTCTTAGATCAAATAGCAAGGGATCGCAGAGGCCTTCACATATGAATTTAGTTCGTGATGGAATTGCAAGTAGTTTGATGGGAAAATAAAAAGAACTGTCTAATTTATTTGAATTATTAATTATATTTTATTATTATGATTATTAAATCTATCTATCTATATGTATATCTGTGTGTGTAATTTCATAAGTTGACAATAAAATGAAAAGTATGATAATCAAACACACGAAAATGTTTTTTTTATTAAACCTCAAACCCAACCACAGTTATAACCTAGCACTTCAATTTTAGTTATGAATCACAACTAAAGATGGTTTTTATGAAACTATTTTTTAAAAAACATCAACCATAATAGTAACCGCAATACCAAACAAACTCTAATTATATATTTTGATATTTGTTCAATATTAACACCTTAAAATATACATAAATAAATGACCTATTTTTTCTTTAAAAAACTCATTTTAATTTAATTATAGTGTTTTGAAATATTTTTAATATAATAATATTAAGAATAAATCTTATAAAATAATAATAATGATGGTATCAGTGAAAGTATGCCAATAATAATTAAAATATTAATTATTTACAATAATGGTTACAATAATGGTTACAATGATAGCTATAATAATCATACTTGTTAATTCTATTCCGTTCCAGCCGGAACGTTCCGTTTCGTTATAAAAACCGAGGCAAAACAACGTCATTTTCATCTCGGTTTTAATTCCGTTCTGTTCCGGAAATTCTGACTAAATTCAGGCTGGAACGCTTCGGTTTTATTCTGGGCGTGCCGTTCCAATTCAAAATCAAAACGACACTGAAAGAGAAAACAAAAAGAGAAAACAAAAGGCTAAAAAGCTATTTCTAGCACTTCAAACCAAAAAGCTAAAACATAAAATAAATAAAAATATTCATTTGCATCCCAAGCTCTCCTCCATCCTTGGCTCAGTTTCTTGGCTATTAGCAAGCAAAGAGAAAGTGGGGAGGGGCTAGGGTTACTGGGTTTTAAAACTTTTTATACTAATAATAATAAAAGAGGGGTTGTGGGTTTTTATAATAATAATAATAATAATAATAATAAAGAAGGGTTTGTACAGGGGTTATAATAATAATAATAATAATAGTAGTAGTAGTAGAGTAGGGTTTTAACGGGGATTTTTATAAATTGCTTAAATTTTAAAATTTAAATATTGCGGGTCTTTTAATTATATTTAAATTATTATTTTTTTAATTTAAATATAATTAAAATAATAATAATTTTATTGTTGAAGGGTTTTTCAAAATCAATTATTTAATTATATAACTTACTCTAATTAATTGTATAATTAATTGCATAATTAAACTACATACAAATAATTACACTATTTAAAATACGACACCGAAACAACACACCAGAACACTCCGAATCCGGAACGTTCCGTTACAATCGAAAATCCAAAACGGTATTGACAACCATTATAATAATCATGATAATAACAATAAGAATAATAATCAAAATAATTCATCAATTGATGTTATTTTTCTTAAAAGCTGACTTTTATGGCTTTTTGGTGCATGATATTCTTAATATCACATAAACCAAAAAAAATAAAATGAAATCACATGTAGATACAATTAGTGGAAAAATTAGATCAAATTATCTTGCATGGGCAAAACTGCCATCTCCTTCTCCAGTCTTTTGATTACTATGAAATACATTTTGTTAGCTACACACCATATCCTACTACAAAAACATTGCATGGAATGAAAACAACGTTGTTCTTCAGTGAATAATGAAAACAACGTTGTCTTCAGTGAATAATGTAAATTAAAATCCACAATTTATTCAATCGACACAAGTACATGAATAATGCCCATAGTGAAGCCAATTCCAAGTTTCATACGGTACCTCTACAAACTGGTGGCGGGGGATTTCAGCAGACATTAAAAGCGAACTCAAATCTATACCCTAAAAGCCTAACATTTTTTCCGCCATGTAATGTTGAGGACAGAAGTCATGTAATGTTGCCGCCATCTCTCAAGAGTTGACCTACACGCTAAAGAATGAGGGCTGTGTTTATCTCGCTTGGATGGAATATAGCACACGCATGATCCTAAAGGATGCAAAGAACGAGAACCAGGATCCCCATGCAGTTTATGCGAGTTTTGCAGCAATCAGAGGGGCTTTGAATCCACAAAAATATTCCAGTGGCCTTCAGTTATCTAAAATGCCATTCGACCAGCAAGCCTGCTTTCCAATATTCTTTTGTCAATAGCTGCATCAACTGAGCTCATCTGCAACAAGCAACAACAATGAGAAGATCAAGAGATGAACTGTGATTAAGAAATCAGTTGGATAAACCAGATATTTGAAAGCTTGGTCCTATGGTGAGATGCCAAACTTTGCGAAAGAAGCTGACCTGGGCCAAGTCTGACTTCACTGTTCGACGATAAAAATAAATTGTAATCATGCTAGGAATGAGCAAAAATCTGTTGGGTATCATCGTGTTCCACCCAAATCCCCAAATATCGTAGTCAAGCATATGGAGAAGAATAAAACAAAAAATTCGAATTTTAAATAAGCAATACATACGCATTTTGTCAACCGAGAATGATGCTAGGAAGGAGAATCCTGGATTTGATTCCAGCAAGCTTGTCAAAATGGTAAATAACTAACTACCAGCATAAATAACAAATGCAACCACTTGAATCCACTGACAAGCACAACAGAGTACATGGCATTGGCATGCAAACCAAATAATTGTGGAAAACAGAAACAGCATGACCATCAGGAAGTGGACATTGAAGTCTAAAGATACTTGACTAAACACATAGCCATAACTCTGGATTTGTTGATGAGTTCAGAAAAATAAAAATTGAAAATTCATACAGAAGTACCTCTCTACATAGGTAACAATGTGTAAACAACTGTATCTGAAAACAAAAGGCATAAAGCCTACCCATCTGGTTAGATGTGCAAACCAACTCCAAATACTAAAGAGGTAGTCATAACTTACCTGGCTAGTTTCATCATGCACCTGATACTTTGGTAAGGACATTCTTCTTTCCTCCTGCAAATATTCAAACCATTAGCAGGTCTAACAGCTGACAATTATCAGGTAATGCTGAGAAAAAATTCTTAACCCAAAAACAACTTACCATGGACATTGCCTCATCATCCCAAACTAGATAGACTTCATTAACAGCTGGCTGAATGGCAGGAGCCTTGTTTGCAATTACAGGGGGTGGTCCAATAGAAGGGCCACCAGTATTTGGACCAGAGGCATAAGAACGTGTGTTGCCTACTGTCCCAGCTAAAGTAAACAAATTGAAAATAAGACATTATCATTCGGTGAGCAAAATAAAAACTTCGATGTTACGACCATTCCCAAGAGTTTTTTTATACGAGTATGATCATGAGCCAGATTGAATGCGCTACTAAAGTTACCATCACAAGCACTAAAATGAACATTTTTTTCAATCAACCATGTCAAAAATTGACACAAAAGAGGGTCTACATATTATTAATAACAAGGGACCACTATCAAACCTGGAAGATAGCCAGTTGTCACGGAACTATAGACTCCAGAATGCACATTCACTGAACCCATAACTTCTCCGGGAGAGCTTGATGAAATACTTGTTGGAGTTAAAGGAGCAGAAAATGGTGAACTTTGAGGCAATTTATTGTTGACAACAGGGAACAAAGGTTGGGATACAGGTGGTGTGGATGAGGGAAGTCCAGGAGGAGGTGCTTGTGAAGGTGGAAGTGCAATTGATGTGGTTGATGGCACAGGAGGCCTCATATTTTGCACAGGAAACAGTGGTTGCTGAGCATATGCAGTTGGGGCAGGAGGAGAGATTGAAACAGCAGGATGTGGAGGGAACCAAGGCTGTGGGCGGGGAGGAACTGACCAACGAGCAGGAGGAACTGGAACAGAATTATACCTGTAGCCAAACCAAAAAAGATATAATAAGAAGCTAATCACAATTTCCCTCTCCATGGATTGACTACAAGAATCAGTATATTTCCATATACTTCCAACTTAATAATGCCACAGAGGATGAATAAGTTGTTTACTGTATGGGGACCCTGTGAAGTCAGATGGGCAAGATTCTCTTGGTTTTGAAAAATACATGCACAATTAGTCAGAAGTTTCATTTTCATTCTTAGTGGGGGTATAGGCTACAGATTTTAAATATTTGAAACAGAATCATGAGAAGATTCTGTACAAGCAGATACTTCAATAGATTAACTTGGACCTAGAGTACAAGAGCATTTACCTAGGATCAAAGTTGGCCTTCTACTCTTTACCAGATGGTTTCAATAACAGTCAAAGTTGAAAACTAATCATAATTAATATAAACATGAACCCCAGTACATATTTTTTGCATGAAACCCATTAGATTATTATCAACATTCAAAGTTGATATTCCATTATTTACTAGACGGTGACAGTCAGTTCAAATAGCTGGGCTTTGGCCATATAAATGCATTGATGTTTCTGGCAGGCATAGGAGACCTTCCTTCCAGCTAAAGAAAGCACTATGCAGGGAATCAGAACTGAATACATACAGATATATATGTTATACTATAAATTTCCTTATTCAACCAGTAGCTGCATCTTCAACTGAAACAGCAAGGTATGAAAGGGATCTAATTCCAGTGCCAGTGGGTGAGCTCTTAGGTCAGGAAGTTAAGGGCTAGCAGCACTAGCTGTAAAAGGTAAGGGCCAACTAGGATAGTTCAGCAAGAAAACCCCATTATTTTATTATCAACAGTCAAAGTTCAAATAGTAAAACCATATTCGGATAAGAAAACCCCAGTTTGCTAGAATCCTGGAGTACGTGGTTTAATAAAGGCATAAAACCCAGATTGTTAGAATCATAAAGTACTTGGTTTAATTAAGGCATATTATCATGAAATGAGAACAAGAAAAGAAAATTCATGATGAGGACTGCCTTTTTTTTCATTACTTGTGCACAAAAATAAAAAATTAATGATAATATCCTTATTCATGCAGGGTAGTCTACACATATCCTTCTCAAACAACCACTTCCATTAAGAAAAGGAAAATCCCTTTTGTGATATGAAAAAAGCAGGCAGAAGTTGCTTCAAAATCACTGTCGTTCACAACTCCAATTACTGTGTTGATGAAGAAAGAATTGAAATATTGCAAAATGGTGAAATATATGTATAAAGTATGTGGCAATCTCTGCTAACAGTAGAGAACAGAGAAGAAGTATGAAAAAATGTACATTGGCTGCATTGCACCAAGCGGTTGTGGAGGATATCCAGTGCTCAATAGTCCTGGCACCATACCACCAATAACTTGAGCTGATGGAATATCCATTTTGGTAGCTTTTGATGGAGTCTCATCTTCTACAAGAAAATAAATATCCATGAGAAATAAGCCCAATTTGTGATAAATACCACGTCTTCTGCATAATAACTTTTTTGTGCAGTTACATAAATTGTGAGAGGACTCAGAACTGATAGTCTGATACATATATTGGCTGATTAGCATGAAAGTGGCTGACTGTATTACAATAAACTAGTATTCAACTACCTGAAATTGCAAAAGTTCAAAAAAAAATTGTACAAACTGTTTTATACTGGTTGAAACCTTACCAACTCACAAGTCAAGGGAATAAAATAACTAAACAAATAAAGAGGTCTAAGATCCCAAGATTCAATTCCAGCAGCAACAACAACAGACCTCTAAGATGAAGAGTTTAAAAAAAAATACAATTTTCCCGATCAACTGAAAAGTAATGATGACAAGCAAGTACGTATTATCATTCACACAAATTATTACAGGAAGTAGCTAATTGAAAACAGCACCAGTCAACCTCCTTACCGTCATCTCCATAGTGAGATGCCAAGACATCAGGTGGGATTCCTTGCATTCCATATATTTCAATATCAGTAGATTCTCTTCCAGGTTTTGCATTGGGAACCCTGAACCAAAACCATCATATAATTAGCTAAATCAATGTCAACCTCAATGACAACATAAACAGCACAAAACCCTGAAAATAAATACAAAAAATCCAAAAAATAATACAACCTTTTATTTTACAGAAAAGGACCTCCTCCTCCTCTAGTCAATTATCAGTGAATCCCACATGAAAGTATCGGAAGTAAATAAATAGCTTTAACAACAAGTAATGTATAGTTAGCAGTTGAATTTATCATTCCAATGAACAACTAATTATTTCCAAACAGCATGATTTTGAAATATATCCAAATAATGAAAATCCTAAATCAGAATAATGAAACCCTGATTAATCAAAACTAATGATCAAAGGATCTATTATCGCACTCTCCGTCTAAAAATTATTTTTGAGAAGAAAAACAACAGAGAAATAAAAAGGAGTAGCGGTGGTGGATTTTACTTGGTGACGGACTCTTTGTGGACCTGGAGGACGTGAATGGACATGCCACCAGCAGTGGATAGCTTTTTGTGACAAACATGGCACTTAAAGTGTTTCGCTTTTTGGTGCTGCACTAGAATCTTCTCGTCATCGAATTCCCTATCGCAGTAATAACACCAAACTTTGGACGATACTCTCTTCTTCTTCTTTCCCATTCTCTCTCGATCTCTATTTAAATTTCGCTAATTTTCTGCAGGATCACCTGATTCTTCTTCCACTGCAATTTGGGGTTCTTTCCTCTTTTTAGGGTTTGTTTGTTTTTCAGCCTTCCGCTTTCTTGTTGTGAATGAACCTGTGTTTTTTATCGGGTCGGATCTCCGTCCTTGATTTAAATTAGGTATCTCCAGGAGACCGGTTGCTACATCAGCACGTTACGGAGAAAAATTATAGATAAAGATAATTTATTGGTAACGGCCACGTGTATTATCTTCTCTTGTCTCTCTCTTTTTTTTTTAAAGATTAACCGTGTGTCTATAAATATAATTCACTGTGAATTGGAACTTTAGATCAAGTTCCAAGAGCCATATTCAATAACTAAATCTTTAAAATAATTTTTTAAATAGTATATATATGATTATTTTATATGTATTCCAATAATAAAAATAATTTTGGAAAACTATTTTTTTATATCATTTAAAATATAGAGCAATTATTTTGTATATAGATTAATTATGCAATTAATTATACAATGAATAGGAGTAGGTTATATAATTAAATAATTTCTTTTGAAAAACCCTCTAACAATAAAAATATTTTTTTAATTATATTTAAATAAAAAAAAATTAAATATAATTAAAAGACCCGCAATATTTGAAATTTGAAATTTAAGCTACTTATACGTTTTCAAGTAATTTGTATGTTTTTTTATGGCTGTTGTATTTGAAATTGATTAATGTTACTTATTATCTTTGAGTGTTAGAAAAAATATAAATTAAAATAAAATAAACATATTAACAAATAACCAATAAGTTCAAACATAATTAATTAAAATACATTCCATTACACCATTACAAATAATTCAATCAAATTAATTACAAATTATACCCCCCATTTTTATGCTAACTATTATAATAATAATAATAATTATTATTATTATTATTATTAGTATATAATTATTATTAATAATTAAATATAATTAATAATACTTACCCCACCCGTTCGTTCCCTATCTCAAAATTAAAGTTAAAAAACCCTCCCCCCCCCCCCCCCCGCCCCAACTCGTCCACTCCTTCCATTTCGGCTCGAGAAACTGTATGAAATAATGAGCTCTCTTGAATAGTAGTCAAGAAAAGCTTACTTTGGTTTCTCAAAAAAAAATTAAGAGATCAAAAGAATACAATAATGAGCTCTCTTCTTCTTCTCTATTGACTACTTTTTTCTCTTCAAAGGCTAAAAATGTTGTGTTCTTCAAAATTGGGTTTATGGGGTGGTATCTAGGGATGGAGTCACAACCTGTTTTTGACCAAAAGTGTCACCTCTTCTTTTAATTTCATTGCGGCTGATTGTCTTCTCAAGTAAATGTGAGCCATCGAGTTATTTTATCGGCTTGTGTTTTCATTGTTGTTGTTCTGCATTGGTAATTCCAACGACTCTTTTTATTTTGGCTTTGCATTCTCCCATTTATGGGAATGCCTTCTCGGTTAAAGAAAAGGCAAAATGCCTCTCGAGATGCCTCTTTCACTGGAGACAATAAATTGAACAATAATAGCTAAAAATTTTAAAAAAATGCATTTGCCTCTCGGAATGCCTCTCCCATAGGACTTGCCCTTTGACATACTATTATGTCTTTCATTTCTTAAAATTTAGTTACTAAAATCGGGGTATTCACATCTTTTTATTTTCTATGCACAATAAAACTATTGTATTATCCTCGGTTGTAGTAAAAAATGTTGTCTTGTCCAAGGTGTTATAGATATTTTTATGTTTTAATTAACATTGAAATAACTATATTATCCCTTCATAGCCGAGAGGGGCAATAATGGTTTTTCCACTATTAGTGACCAACACAGATATGGTTGTCACCTTAGAAAAGACAAAAGTATAAAGTTTCCTATAGGGGTATATTGGTATTTGCATATGAGGTTTGGTCGTTATTACAAGCTTTAGAGGGTATTTAGGTAATTTGATATTTTAATTCCTTTTTTTAGAAAACATTGTTGGCAGTTGTCTTGACGCGACACAAATTGTTTTCTATCCGTGCCCTTCACACAGTGCGTGCGACATCTTGTAGTGGTGAAAAATATTCATCCTTTGTCTCAACGGATGAGCCTTTATGTCTTCTTCCATGTGGTGATGTGTGTGTTGTCTCATAGTAGTCAAAGACATGCTGGTAGTCGATTGAAATTTGTTTTTCAGTTTTCTCTCTCATACAACCTAAATTGCGTGGCAAACCACATGGTTTATGATTTTATCATTTTAGTCCCTAGGTTTTTGATTGTTTATTTGCATCTTGCTTTCTGCAGTAGAGGTTTTGATTTGTTTTAATTTTATCATTCAATTGAAATTGATCATATATCATCTTTTGATTTTGGTCCTTCACTTATTAATTTGGGATTTGATTTAAAATCCTTTAATTTTTTGGCTTAAAAGTTTTGATTTGTTTAGATTTTATCCTTCAGTTGAAATTCATTATATATTTTGTTTTCATTTTTGTCCTTATTCTTTTAATTTTAGGTTTGATTTTAAATCTCTTAATTTTTTTCAGTATTGAAGTTTAGATTTCTTTCAATGGTGTCCAACAATTGAAATTTACCATATATATTTTTTTATTCTGTCCATTATTCTTTTAATTTTTTATTTAATTTTAATTTCTTTAATTTTTCAGCCCATCTAAAATAGTCATTATTTTTTGTCCATGTGTATATGATACTCTTAGTTTAGGTTTTAGGTTTTAGATTTTTTTTATTTTCTCTTTTTTTTATGGTTGTGTATTTATTCATTTTTTCCCTTCAATTTTAATATGTATTGATGATCGTTTGAAAAATAATATTTCTTCTTTTTTTCTTTCTTCTTTTTTTAGTTTTTTTTGTTCTTCATGTCAAAAGATTTTTAGTAAACCCCAGGAAATAAATTAAGTGTTAAATTAAAAGAGAAATCAAATAAGTTGAGGGGAGGGTGAAATTGAAATAAATGTAAAGATTATGACTTATAATATAAGAAGAGAACATGTGGTGTAAAATGTAAATTTAAAAGGAAATGGGGGGCTCATTTGTGCACTTAAGGGGGGAGGAGATAAGTTAGAGAGAGTTTGGAGAGAAAAAGATAAGAAGGGGTGGTACTCCAAGACCCATATCTCCTCTGTCCACCGTTGGATCGGTCTGGACGTTGAGTATGTTATGCACCTAACCATTGTCTAAATTCTGACCGGAGGGATTGTCATTACCGGAAGCCGTTTGAGAAATCCAGTCATCTGAAGATTTCTGGAAAAATCCCCTCAAACTCGTCAGATTCTCCAGCTAGTTCCTCCTCCGTCCACCGTTGGATTTCTCTGAACGTTTGGTATGTTGTGCGCCTTACGTGTCACTAAAGTTTCACCGGAGGGATTAGCCTGTTATTGCTCTGGTGGAGACTTGTAAGCTTTTGAACATTATAACTAAATCTGTTTCTTTGGCCAGTCAGAGCTTCCAGCTAGTTTGCCTTTATTGCACCGTTGGATCAATCTGAAATTTGGTTATGTGGTGCACATGAGGGTTATTCATGTTCTGAACGGTGGAGATGAGAATGGTACACTTCAGCAAGGAGATATTGATGTTTAACAGTAGCTCTCTAGTATAAGGTCAGTCTCCAGTGTAATTCCGATCTTGGTAGATCCAACCGTTGAAAGACCCTGCAATTTGAATATGTTTTATATAATGGTTTTGTCTACATATTAACCGTTGGTATTTGATAATTGTTGAGCGAGTTGTGATTTATTGCTATTACAATGTTTCGTTTCGAATCAGGTCTGTTAGGATTTTATTGAATGATTATGTGTTGAAATTTATGGGTTCAATGTGTGTTTTCGGTTGGAATTTTGTGGAGGGATTATGTGTTGAAATTTATGATTTCAATGGGTGATTTTGTTGGGATTTTGTTGATGGATTATATGCTGAAATTTATGGTTATAATGTGTGGTTTGTTAGGATTTTATTGAATGATTTTGTTTTGAAATTTATTGGTTCAATGTGTGTTTTTGGTTGGAATTTTGTGGAGGAATTATGTGTTGAAATTTATGATTTCAATGGGTGATTTTGTTGGGATTTTGTTGATGGATTATATGCTGAAATTTATGGTTATAATGTGTGGTTTGTTAGGATTTTATTGAATGATTATGTGTTGAAATTTATGGGTTCAATGTGTGTTTTCGGTTGGAATTTTGTGGAGGGATTATGTGTTGAAATTTATGATTTCAATGGGTGATTTTGTTGGGATTTTGTTGATGGATTATATGCTGAAATTTATGGTTATAATGTGTGGTTTGTTAGGATTTTATTGAATGATTATGTGCTGAAATTTATGGGTTTAATGTGTGTTTTTGGTTAGAATTTTGTTGAGGGATTATGTGTTGAATTTTATGGTTTCAATGTGTGATTTTGTTGGAATAAGTATGGTGACGAATGTGAAATTGAAAAATAGAAATATATTGATTTTTGTGGACAATGATGTCGCAGGCGGTGTAGTCGGGATTGAACCATCGTCCAGACAAGAACAACCCAGAAGTAGAGCAGGTAGGTGAATTACACCTCTCTTTTATACCACACGTAAGAAGTATTTTAAGTTAAATATTATTCAAATGTGATAGAGTTTATATTAGATTGTTGAATGCTTAAATGTGAATGAATGATTGATTAGCTTCGGCTAATGGCATCCCAATGGATGTCCGGCATGAATGATTGATTAGCTTCGGCTAATGACATCCCAATAATGATTGATTAGCTTCGGCTAATGGCATCCCAATGGATGACCGGCATGAATGATTGATTAGCTTCGGCTAATGGCATCCTAATGGATTACCGACATGAATGATTGACTATCTTTGGCTAATGGCATCCGAATGGATGACCGGAACAAATGATTGACTATCTTTGGCTAATGACATTTGAAAAGGATGACCGGGGTGAATGAACGAATAACCTCAGTAAATATGCCTTAAGAGGATAGACGGGTTATTAATTATGGTTGTGTTGAGAACGATGTTTAAGATATTGTAGACCTAGGTTGATTGGATCGAGATCGATTTCAAGGGTTTTGTTATTGTTTGGAACTGTTACTGTTTGAGCTGTTATTGTTTGACTCATTCATCGTTAGTGCTTGAGACATGTTATTGTCTCGGGACATGTAATTGTTAAATTGATGCATGTATATGCATTACAAGCTATTTGTACCAAGTACATGAAGAAACTATAAATGTTAATGCCTCCTGTAACTGCTAGACCGTTTAGTTACCATTATAATTATCATTAAGTAATTATATTTTCTTAAATGTTTTGTATTGCTGTAGGGACGTTATATCCACGAGATGTCTATGGAACCCGATACACAAGAACCTACTTTTGCAAGGAACCATGTAAATGCATTCTAAATCACAATGTATTTGGTGTGAATCAATGTACTGAATACATAACTTTTATTGAAACCTTTTGTGTAAATTCGTAATGACTATTAGTAGTATAGGAATGCAACCCCATGTTCATGTACGTATATTTTTAATATGAATTTCTAATTATGCCACCATAATACTACATGTTTATGTACTTTTAATGAAATTCGATTGTATGGATGGTATTTTGATGATGTGAGGTAATCAAGTTCGCTGATTTCCGGTACCATATGTGTTAGATATATATATATATATATATATATATAAATATAAAAAAAAAATTCGGGTCGTTACATTTTTTATGCTGATAGTATTTATTTTTGTTTTTTCCATTTATTTAAATTGTTTTTTTACACTTTTGTTGAAGTATTTAGGTTTTTTATTTTATTATTCGGGATAATTTTATGATAACCATTGTTTGCGCAATAATAATAATAATAATAATAATAGTTTTAGTTTTTTTTGCTTTTTTTTTGTTAAATTTTTTGGGTCTTTTGTTTTATTTCTCAGAATAATAACAACTACAACTACAACAATAACTCATAAAATAATATAAAAAATATCAATAATAACAAAAACAATTATAACAATGAAATTAATAGTGATAATAATATTAATACTAATTATAATATATTGATATTAATAACAATAGCGATGTTAGTTATTATAAAAATTATTGTGTTGTAATGATGGTGATAATAACAATAATAATGTGATAGCTATATTATTGTCAATAATAATTAGAATATTGATTATTTACAGTAATGGTTATAATGACAACAATAATAATTGTGACAGTTTAACAACAACAACAACAACAATAATAATAATAATAATAATAATAATAATAAGAAGAAGAAGAAGAAGAAGAAGAAGAAGAAGAAGAAGAAGAAGAATCAAAATAGTTCATTACTTTTATGGCTTTTCTATGTATGGTATTAAGATCTAATATCATGTAAACAAAAACTATAACAAGCTACACATAGATAAAATTGGTGAAAAAATTAGGGTGAGTGATCTAGAATAAAATATATATGAGTCACTTTTCTTATGCTTCACCACAGCCCACCAAAATTTTTAAAAAGTCAAAAAATGTTAAGAGTGTTAGATTTTCTTATAATTTTATACATTTGAGAAAAATAATCAACTTGGACAGAATTTTTTGTTAAATAAACTAATTATAAGACATCTTTTTGTGTTTACTGTTAGTGTTAAGAAATATAATTTCTAAGAAATACGAAAAAAAAATTAAAGACAACATTGAATTATGAGATTTTTAATAAATCTAGTTTCGAATGATAAATTATTATATTTGAAATATTATATATATAGAATAGTTGTCAAAATTAATTCTTAATAAATACAACATCAAATGATAAATAATTTTAATTATTATTTTCATTCTTATTCTTATAATTGAAAGAAAAAACAAAAAATATAATTAGCATACAAAAATATTATTTTATTTGAAGAACAAATATATATAATTGAAGAACAAAATTAAAGGACAAAAGCAAAATTAATATCATTATAATTATCATAATCGTTTGGATTATAATAAAATTTATTGTTATTCGTATTCTTAATATTATTTTATGGGTTATTGTTAATATTAGTATCATAGTCATAATTATTAATATCATAAGCACTACAATCATCATAATAAATTATTAAATTGTCATAAATAATAGAAAAACAATAAGATAGTGTAACATAAGAGTAAGCAAGAAAACAATTACAAAAAAATAATCACTAAGATGATTATTATTATTATTATTATTATTATTATTGTGTAAATAATAAAAACCATAAAATTATCTTAATGAACAAAATAGAGAACCAAAAAACTTTAACAAAATAGCAAATAAAAATAACAAAAATAAATGAAAAGATCGGAATAACTATTATTAACATTTAAAAAATAACTTGATTTGAAGAATAAAAAAATAAGAATCAAACAAATAAAAGGAACAAACATCAAATTCCCTCACCATGGATGTTTTAAAGTCAACAAACATCAATTCATTATTGCCAATAAATATTAAATCATCTATATATAAACTGACAATAAAAATATTACCTCCCTTGTTATTTTAATGAACAATGTATGCTCACTATAACACTTTTTGAACCCTTCATTCAGGAAGTGTGTCTCAATACAACCGAACAAAGCCCTTGGAACTTGTTTCAGCCTATAAAGGGCTTTCTTTAGTTTGAAAACTTGTTGAGGACTTCTTCTCGTACCCTTTTGGTTGATCAACATACACCTCTTCATGAAGTTCTCCATGCAAAAAAGCAGATTTGACATCAAGTTGATATACAATCCATTCTTTTTGAGCTGTTAGGGTCATAATCATTTTCATGGTATCCATTCTTGCAACTGGTGTGAAAACTTCTGTGTAATTTATCCTTTATTGCTGCACATAATCTTTGGCCACTAAACGTTCCTTAAATTTGTCTACTTCTCCATTCTCTTTTAGTTTGGTCTTATAGACCCATTTTACTCCAATTTTCTTTACATCAGCAGGCAAGTCAGTAAATTCCCATTTGTTGTTTTTCTTTATGGTCTTGATTTCAATGTCCATTGTTGTCCTACAATGTTCATACTTTACTGCATCCTTAAACTGTACTAGGTCTGTCCAAGTAAATAAAATAAAATTAGCATTTGCATTTACATCTTTTTCCTCGGAAGGTTCCCTAGTTACATCATCTTTATTCCACTTTGGAGGTCCTGTAACTCTTCCTTCATGCAAACATAGTGATTCTCCCTATTCCTACTCGATTGGGAATTTCCACCATAATAACTTAATGATGCTCTTCTATTCTCACTAGGTTGAATGCTGGCAATTTATTTTGATTGAGGACTTACACAAATTTGTTCTTCAGTATTTGAGCCTTCAAGGATTTCTTTTGCTTCCTCATGCATGGTTGCTTTGGTATCACCTTTATCCCCACATTCTAGATAAGCTATTATATCTTTATAATTTTAATCCTAGTCCCAAGATTTTTCTTCATCAAGCACTACATACTTGTTGATTATAATTTTCTACCCAACTAGATCATAGAGTCTGTAAGTCTTAGACTTTTCACTGAGTCTCATTACCACATAAGGAATACTTTTTGCATCAAAAACTTTATATGCCCCTTATATCCTTTTCAATATAATTCTAAAGGTGTTTAGACATATGTAATGCTTCAGATTTCTCCACTAGAAAATAAATCCATGCTTTTCTAGTAAAGTCATCAATAAAACATATGATGTACCTCTTTTTCCTACTAGAAATAAGAGATATAGGCCCACAAAGATTTGTATGGATGAGTTGAAGCTTCTTTATGACCCTCTAATTGTTTTGTTTTGGATTGAGATCTCTATGTTGCTTCCAAATCATGCACGTAGCACATACTGTTGATGGAGTTTTGAACTAAGGTATCCTTGTGTACCATGTTAGTTCTCAAAGGTCCATATCAACAGTGTCACAAATATGCCAATTTTGGTGCTGAATTATAGATACGGGCTGGTTTTTGAGGTAGTGAATTTGTTAACATCACAAACATCCTATTTGTTGTCATTTCGATATGTATAAAAAGCCCTTTATGTGGATGATAAATGTTCATATATCCATGTTGAATGAGAATTGTCAATCCTTTGTCTTAAAGTTGACTATTTGTGAGAAGATTGGTCTTTAACAACATGTATAAGATCATCTACCTTCAATTTCACGTTTCATTTGCCTAACAAATACATTCTCATGCTATTTCCTAGCTTCACCTTCTGTCTGAAGTCCTCATTGATCTTATGGAACAAGCTCTTGTCACCACACATGTGGTTACTACACCCAGAATCAATGAACCAGACATCTTCCCTTCAACCATTATTCATATCCATAAAAGACATGAGCAACATCTCTTTGTCTTCTCCTAGTTCAGCGTAGTTAGCTTCCCTATCCCGGCTTGGACACTCAAATTGAAAATGTCTAAGCTTATGACATTAAAACACTTCATTGTTGTTTTGTTATAGAACTGACTACTTCTCCCTTTACCTCTGCCTCTGCCTTTACCTGTCTCTGTAAGCACCTCATCCTTGTCTTCTAACATTAAAAATATGTCTTCAAAATTAATGATCTTGAGTGCTTGTTCTTCTCCTATGTGGCACTGGAATTTCAACGTAGTTAGCTTCCCTATCCCAGCTTGGACACTCAAATTGAAAATGTCCATGCTTATGACATTTAAAACACTCCATTGTTGTTTTGTTGTAGTACTGACTGCTTCTCCCTTTGCATCTATCTTTGCTTTTTCCTCTGCCTCTGTAAGCACATCATCCTCGTCTTCTAGCATTAAATATGTCTTTAAAATTAATGATCTTGAGTGCTTGTACTTCTCTTATGTGGCACTAGAATTTTTACTCATGAACAATTATGAACTCTGAAGTTCATCAATTGAGAGTTGATCAATATCTTTGAATTCTTGAATTGAACACACGATATAATTAAAATTTTCACACAATGATCTGAGTATCTTCTCCACCATTGTAACATCATTCATTTGCTCCCAATATGTCCTCATTTTCTTGGTAATTGTCAATAATCTTGAGAAATACTCAACAACTTCATCAAATTTCATCTCCAAGGTTTCAAACTCTTTATGGAGAGCCTATAAATATGATCTTTTGACTCTAGCATTTCTTTCAAACTTCTTTTTCATTGATTCCCAAATTTGTTTGGAAGTATCCTTTATAAGGAATGTCTCCAATATCATTCGATCTATGGCTTGAAAGACATAATTTTTTTATTTTCATATCTTTCAGCTTTAACTCATTATGCCTCTTTTGTTGTGCTTGTGTCAACTCCATGCCACTTCCAATATCAGCATAGCCATGTTCTTTCAACCCCCAATACTCCTTGAAGCGCAAGAAGTTCTTTATCAACATGCTCCAATGGTCATAATGACCATCAAAACAAGGAATTGTTGGCTACACAAAGTTTCCTTCTTGTGTCATTCTTCTTTGATGTTGCAATAGAAGCTCAAAGACTACGGCTTTGATTTAAATGGAGAGGTTTCAATACCACAATGTTAAGAAGAAAGTAATTAAGTTGTAGAAAAACCAATGATCTTTATTAAAGCATAAGCTGACTTTATCAACAACCTTGCAAAATCTTAACAGATGAGATATTCGAGTAGAGAAAATAATGCAGAATATAAACTAAGAGCCCTAAAGACTAGGATTTGTCAAACTGAATGCAAACCCTAACTACTTAATAGAAGCCTAAACTTTCTCTTCGGTATGTCCTTAAAAAAAGTAAGAAAAAAACTAAGTGCCTAAGAATTTGATTTTTTTATATGTTTTTTTTTTTGTTTTGTAGTTTTATACTTCGGAAATTTATTTGTTTTGAATTAAGCTATATAATTTGTTTTAGTGTTATATTCACGGGTTTATCATGGCTTAGAGCTAACAACTCAATATTTAGTTGATGTTTAGTTTTATAAATGTTTTTTTTGTTATGTGGCTAAAAAAGACTTAAAAAAGGTATCAAATCAAGTTTTGCCTGTTACTATTTATTTTGCAGGAGGATTTGTTCATAATGTGTCGTGGTAGTATTGTGGAATTGTTAAGTGATTAAAATGTTTGAGCTTAGGACATCAAAATTGAAATAGCTTTGACTTTTAATTTTTATTATTATTTATCTTAATAACTCTTTTTTATGCATGTATACTGAATTTTATGTTGTTAGTGATTTGTTATTTTTCTTTTTTTTTAATTTATTTTGTTTATGTATGGCTTGATATATTTTTTGTTTAAAGTGATTTTTATTTGAAAATAAATTATTATTTTTATATTTTTAAAGATTTATTCTTCATATTATTATATTAAAAGTTTTTCAGAATACTGAGATTATATTAATTTGAGATTTTTCAAAAAAACTTAGTTCATTTATATATATATATATATAAGACACAATATTAAATAAATATTAAAATATATAATTAGCCTTACAAATTTTAATTAAGAAAAACCTTAAAAATAATCATCATCTTTATTTTAACGTCTTATTCATAATAAAATGAATATATAAGAAAACTAAATAATCAAAAAATTTGTAGGTTGATTTAATTCACTAAGATGTATACAATCATAAAAAAAAATTTAGGATTGTTAATATTTTTTTACATGTTAACAAATTTGGTTGTGTATGCAGCGAAACGCAAAACAAGTGGCTCGTATATTTTTTCATGGTAAATAATACCCAATTTTCCCACACGTTTCGTCTATGTGTGACTTCGTATATTTTTTTTTTATATTATATTAAATCTAAAATATCATACATAAAAAAACCGTGAAAGTTAATTTTGAACAAAAACAACATCGACTAAAGAATTATTTCGATTACTATCACATTGTTATTGTTATAATTCTTAAATTATCACAATTATTATAATTGCTATCATAATTATTATTGTAAATAATTAATATTCTAATTATTACTGACAATATTATTATAATCATTGTCATTATTACAATAAAAATTATCATGATAATCAACACCATTAGTTCTATTAATATCATTTAAATTATAATTAGTATTATCATCATTATTATGATTGCTTTTTTATTATTGATATTTTTATATTATTTTAAGAGTTATTGTTATCATCATCATCAAAGTCATTGTTAGTTACATTACAAGCACTATGACTATTACAATTTGCTTTTATCATTATAATTTATAATGTCACTGTTATCATCATGATCATAACATCTAAATTTTTTTATTATTAGCACTGTTAAAATAATAAAAATTATTAAATTACCATGTAGATTAAAAAACACAAAAAGTTTAGCAAAACAGCAAGCAAGAAAAAATATCTAAAATTATTATTATTATTACATAAATAATGATAAAAAACATTACCTCGAAGAATAAAAAAATAAAAATTATAACAAAAGAGTAAGAAAAAAATTGAATAAATGACAAAATAAAAATAAAAATAAATATTATTAGCCTTACAAAAATCATTTGACTTGACGAATAAAAAAAAAAGATGAAATATTCACCAACACAAATTAAATTTAAGGACTAAATAAAAAAAATACAAGAAAATAATTAAAAAAAAAGAACTAAAACCATATACATATAAATATGGACAAAAATAAAAATTAATGCATATATATATATATATATAGAATTAATGGTATAATGACTCATGTAAAATAAATCAAATAAAAGACTTGAAAATGACTCATGTAAAAAGGCTTAACAATTAATAATTGCTAACATCTTATATCCTAGTTAGTATTGTTACACAATACAATATGGTAAGAGATGGTTTTAGACAGACTTGTTAATTTCGTTTTGTTTTGGCCGAAATGGCCTAAACATTTTGTACCAGTCAAAAAATCGAGACAAAATGACGTCGTTTTTATCTCAGTTTAAATTCAGGCCCGTATCAAAAATTTCAGCCGAATACCAGCCGAAACACGTCGGAATCATGTCAAGTGTGCCGTTTCGGCCATGAAAAAAAAAAGGAATTAAGCTAAGCCTAACGGCTTAACACAATAGCACCCTGGCACCCCCTTTTCCCAAATCAATTCCACTCAAAAATCAAAATCTCAAATCAAATACCTAACTCTTCTCTTCCTCAATCCTCTTTCTGAATCGATCAATATTTTGTGTTTTAGCTTGATGGGTTTTCGTCGTTGCCATTGCCGACTTCAAGTCTTCAACAACTACAATGTTCGTTGTTCTCTTTGTCGCTAGCAGGAGAGAAACAAAAGACACAGAGATGGGAGGGGGAGGAGGAGAAGAATGGAGAGACCGAGAGAGTTGAAACTTAAAAGAGAGATGTAAAAGAGAGAGTTAAACTTGAAAGTTGAAAGAGAGATGTGTAAAAAAGAAATATTCTCAATTAAATAATCTTGTCCCTTCTTCCACTTGGCAGCGGACGGAAAAAAAAATCTAAGCAAATTATTATAGTTAAAAATAACATAGTTTTGTTGTAAATTTTTTTTGTATTGCATGATTTAAAGTTAATTTATCTTGAATTTTAATTATACTTGTTAAATTAATATTTTAATTTTTTATACATATATAATTAATTAATTATATATAAATAATACAACCTCGAAACGATACACCGAAACACTCCGTACCAATATAAAAAATAAAATACTAACCGAAACAATATTTACAACCTTGATTTTAGACGAATAATAATTTGAAAAATAATTTGGTTTTCATTGCTTAAACCTACTTTTCATCCCAACTTGTGGTAAGAACGTGGGCTTGAAAAAAGCTATAGTTTGTAACTTATCTTAAACTTATTTTTCTCAATCTGCAATCTGTTACTTTTTTAACTTATATTTCTCTAACCACAACCATAAAAACAACCACAATGCCAAGTGCAAACTTAGAATTAACGTCATGTTATAAGAAAATTCTGACAATAGCGACAAAACTCAGGCATCTATAACAAACGATGAAAAGTAGCAAGCGCAGCTTCAACTTCAACTCCACACCCTCCCCCTCTCCTAGTGCCTAATCCAACCTACTCTTCTTTCTTTAGCGACTGGGAGGAATCCCCAACCTTACCGGCAGACTGGCTTACACTAGCTTTGGCCTCGGCAAGAAATGCTGGATCTGGCTCATGTTTATCGGAGGGTTCCTTTATTGCCATATAAATGTAGAATGCGATAACTATATTGACGGAAATCACAGCAACAAATCCGCTCAACAGTGTCAAGGAATGGGGAGACAATTGGGTTACACCTGTCCAAAATCTCAATCAAACTTTAATTTAACAACAAAACAACAGCCACTTATGACGAGAGAAGTGCAGGTTCCTAATATCACTAAACTTGCAGGTTCTATTTTCTCAAAACCTACCAGCAGAACAGAAACAAGTGAATTCCAGAAAATACGCAATACTGGCTGAAACAGCGAAAGTGCTTGAGCAAAACTCACATAAGCAATAAAAAGTTCCCGGCAATGATTTTTTCTCAAGTTGGTAACAGGTTAAGAAGAAGGAGCATTCCATTCATTTGCTGAAACATGTCTAGGTGAACATATTGACTGATAAAAAATAGCAAAATTAAAACACAGGAGCTCATGAATACTAGTAACATGCCAAATAACAAGTTACAGAAGAATCCAAAATTTCTTTCCCACAACTTACAAGTGAAAACTAAAGATTGATTACAGGTATGAGAACTGTGGATCAAACACCAGGTTTCAAAAACCCTAACATATAAAATATTTGGCATAGGCATGATTCAGGCTAAATACACAAATTACCTTGAAGAAGAAAATCACGTATAAGGAAACCAATCTTACCAGGTATCAAGTCATGGTTAAAAGCATACAGGATTGCGACCGGAGCCATCCACATAAGCATTGACGTGACGAAAAACTTCATTATCACTCCTGTCATCTCTACTTCCTTCAATGAGAAAGAGAATCAAAGACTGTTGAGCGACAAGTAAAAACAGAGTTCAGCTCCTCTTGGAAAATACCTCATACAAAAACCATACCATAAGAAATGAAACAGGTATAAATAAATGGAGAACAAGACAGGCTGAAATTCAGACAATTAGCTGAGAATAAAAACTGAAAAATAATGGCTTCCATTTATCTTTTCATCTTTGCCTAATTTTCTAAAAGCTGACGTCTTAATATCCAATTAATCAATACTTTTCTGTTAAATAAATGAGCTGATCCTAGTTAACCATATTCAAATTAACATTTTGACAGATACTCAAAAGTAATAAACCAAGATAACAAAGAAATTTCTGACCTTAGTACCACCAAACGAATCAAGCGCCTTTTGGCTCTGAAAATAAAACACAGGAGCCCCAAAGACACTGTCTACTAATTTCCGACTCTACGATCACAACTCGCAGCACGAATAAGGGGCTGTTGATATAGTAGAGAATTCGATGATAAAATCTTCACCCCCGCCAATCTGGAGATGCACAACTGACAAATAGATATTAAAAGGTACGAATAGATAAAGTAAAAGGGAACCAAATCATGCAGCTTGACTAGCCCATTCAATAACAGAAAAGAAACTGCTGCAGAACTAGAGCAACGGATCTTAATTGATAAGAACAAAGAAACATATATAAAATCAATGAAAAGTTATACATGAATTTAATACTGAACCCTGTAGAATCTGGGATACAAGGACTGGGAAATGCGACATCTGAGAGCTTTACCTTTGAAAATCGGTGTGCCTACTTACTTCTGCTGCTTTTGATTTCTGGCTGAGGCAAAATACATATAGATCAATGAAAAATTATACATGAATTTAATACTAAACCCTATAGAATCTGGGAAACAAGGACTGGGAAATGCGACATCTGAGAACTTTACCTTTGAAAATCGGTGTGCCTACTACAAAAGAATTATAACGCACAAATCTTATTCGGCCCAAACAACAAGGAATGTCCAGCTTTACTGAGGGCTTAAAGCCCAAACGAAAAACAGACCCTTAAAATAAGGCTCACAGCCCTTCAAAGTTCTAACTCCACTCCTCACATAGCCCCATCCACGTGCGCGTGCAATTTATGCGCTTATGAATTAAAAAAAAACTACCCTTTATAAAGTCAAGAGCGAAACAAAGCAAAACTTTTGATTTATATTGATAATCCCATTGCATTAAGGTATCAAAATTATCTTAATTTTTTCTAGATAATGAATTATTTTTC
>CM063588.1:11770603-11799472 GCA_032356905.1 Salix exigua | reverse complement strand
TCAAGACAAGGTTTATCTTTCTCTCTCTTAAATATCTTTAACATAGGGGAGGAGAGGGACTCATGCGAGAAGGTTACGAAAAGGTTCTTTTGCTTCCCAAGTGAAAGAGGATGTTAGTGTAGCATCCTTTCTCATCCCAGAACCTAATTTGATAAACTCTTGTCCTTTATGACTTTTTTCAGGTTGTAGTTCAAACTTGAACTCCTTATTAAGGTTAAAAGTACTTTTTTAGAAACATATCTAATTTTCCTATGATCTCAGGAAAAATAATATATATATATTTTAAAAGATTTCTCACTGGTGATAAATGTGAATATCCGCTGGAGACTGAACGATTGGAGAGCTCAACTTAGCCTTTATAGAATTATTCAAAACCAGAAAAGATCAAATCTTCAAGTAATAGATCTCTATACAACTCGTATTGTATCTAACAAGATTTTAGGGACTCTAGAATAATTTTGTATTATTATTTCTGTTGTGCATATGGTATTAGGAACCGGTAGATAGAACCAAGAATTACCAAAATATTTCAAGATAAAGTGTAAAAAAATGTCAAACACAATTCGAATTCTATTATAAAAGAGCCCATCAAATAAGGGTGGAGTCCACCCTGGTTTCTCAGCTAAGAAAATTCTATCAAATGCATTTTCCGATTGTTTATTGTGAGAAGATTTTTCTAGATTTTATGTTGGCAAATGCTGATCAAATTGAACAAGTATAAATCTGTCAATTTTAACCAATGGCCCATCTGATTATTCATAATATATAGTCAACCAACTACTAATCGTTGAAAATTAATTATTGTCGGTGTCTGATTTAAAACTTTACTGGACGTGAAAGAAAATCTAGAATAACATTCATAAGAGTTTGCAAGGTTATGCATAAGCAAAGAAATCAAGCTAGCCCTCCCATCACGATTCATGGACTATCCAATATTCATCTATCATACTATTTAGGAAGTGATATGTTAAGCCATGAAAGGAGGTGAGAAGTAAATCAACGGTGACGAGTGGTCATTTCCATCATGGAACATGGACAAACCATGATTCATTGACCAAAGAAGCCGTGGAGGGAAATCTGGTTTTAAATAAAGGAAAGGGTGTGTAAGGAAAACCCTTACATGCAAAACCGCGTAAAAGAACATTTTAGGAAAACAAGCTCTTAAAAATAAATAAATGAACTGGATTTACTCGTTGAATATTAATCTTATTGAGAAAGGAGAGAGTAAATATTTTAAGCAAGAGGCAGAGGCCCTGAAAGAGTGGGTGGGTTTTAAAGCAAATTTAATATTACATAGAGAGTAGAAAATGAAAGTGGAATCTGTTTTCTCTAATTGGAAGATTTGTTTTTTCTGTCATTATTTGAATTGTTTTTCCCTTTGATGTTGATTGGATTTTCTTGAACTTTATGAGAGAGCCGTCCCCATATTTTTGTCTTTATGTGTATCTCATTGTTCTATAAATTATTCACTGATAAATTTTGTTGAAGTCCCCCGGTACCTTGACTTTTCTTTTCTTTTCTGTTCCGGCCTCTCTCTCTCTCTCAAGACTTGAGAAAGTAAAAATGGAGGAGTTGAATTCTATGTGGGATTTTGAAGAGGTGGGTTCTTGCGGTTCTTTGTTTCCTCTTCTGGGTCTCGCTTGGTCTGCATTTTAGCCCTTTTCTTGTTCTGCAACGTGTACTATGTACGGTGTGTTATATATTTTGTGATGTTCAATGTTGTTTTACTTATGGGGTCTAAAGTCTAAACTTCAGCTTCATTTCTCTCCTCGTGATGAAGTCCATGAATTTTCTTATGACTCTGCCTTGCTGGTATGATTTATTTCCGTTCTTGGTAGTTGTTCCGTGTCTAATATGTTGTCACTGTTTACTACTGGCTTGCTTAAGTGAAGTGATTGCCTCGAATGAGCAACCTTAAATCGATGGCATTTTCTTTCTTTTGATTCTTATATGATATACTTCTAATGTTTTTTGGTTTGGTAAAAAAAGTGGTCCTTGTTTGCACTATTTTTTCCCCCTTCCTTTCTGTGAAGAATTTGGAGTTGTAGAACATGCCTCGAGTTCAGACTCAAGAGTCGAGACTTGTCTGTGTTGATGTAAGCTTGAGATGTTTCATGGCACAAGTTATGGGGACCAATATCTTTTAAAAGGTAGTTTTGTTTGGTGCACTCTTTCTCTCATTGGTTTTCCTTTTCGATTTCTATAGATTCACACCCTTTTTGACTTTTGAGAGACTTGTGATCTGCATGGACCCAGATTGAGATTAAACTGTTTTTCTTACCATTGAGGTTCTTGCCGAGGCTTCAATTTTTGTTGCGTTGCCCTACTGATTTTACTGGTGAAAATATTAAGTCTGTATTATTACTCTATCCATATCTCATGTCTGTATTTTGAAGTTGCAAGCCATTTTTTACTGAATTCTCGTGTTCATAACAAAACTAATTAATCTGTATTGGATTGAAATTACAGAGCTCCGATGAATTGAAGCAGAAGCTTGTGTACACCACCATTGAATTAGAGTCACTGAAAGCTGAAGCAAATGAAGAATTGAGGAAGCACAAGGAGGATGTTAAGCAATTAATTACTCTCCTAAAGATTGCTTACCAAGAAAGAGACGAGGCCAAAGGTCAGCTGCAAAAACTACTCAACAAACTTGTGCTTTTCAGTACTTCTGAATTACTGCCCGTTCTTCCCAAATCACAACTGGAAAACCCCCTTGTGATTCCTGCTAAAGTAAACTCCGGTGTAACTGAATCCACCAGTCTATCAGATTCGTATAATCATCAATCACATGGCTCCTCCCCTGTGGATTCCTTATTTGATGCAGTTTCTTCACCAGATTTCTCCAGCATTAACATGGTGGAATCAAGTCACATGGGGTTTGTGAATCAGGCCTTGGTTCAAGATTATGATGGCTCTATACCAACAGGCTTAGCGGCTTCAGCAATGGCCGATATCGATCCGGCTGATATTGTAATTGATAATTTTCTCAAAGGAAAAGTCCTACCGCAGAAGGGAAAACTGCTGCAGGCTGTGATGAGTAGCGGTCCACTTCTTCAAACACTTCTTCTTGCAGGTCCACTTCCGCGATGGAGAAATCCGCCTCCACTACAGCAGTTCAAGATTCCTGTTTCTATTAAAGGTCTTGAAACTCCAAAGCTCACAGCCAGTTCAAGCTGCCTTGCTCAACAATCATTTCCTTCGCCATCAAATATGGGGTTGTCTCGTGGATCTTCTCAAATGTGTTCAGCTTCCATGTTAGATTTTGCTACTCGTGCTTCTGGTTCAGGTATAGGCAATGGATGTTTGTTAAGTTCAGGTGCCATGCATCAAATTCCAGGTAGAAAGCGGCAAAGATTTCAATGAGAACGTGGCACCTCCTCCTCCATCCTCCTCCTCCTTTTGTAAAATCAAATTTCAGTGGTCAAGGGTGTAAATGGGATGTTTTGTTTCAGCGCTTGAATGATATAATTAGTTAGCTTGGCTTATTTTCCTTACTGTACACATTACATTTTCCTAATAGAAGAGGGTTTCAAAACAGTTTCATTTTACTATGCCTGAATACATTAGTTTTCCAAGATATTTGATTTAGTTGTATTACATAGTTGTGGAAACTGAAGCGGCAGCTAGTAAAGGGTGACCTTGAACACAATTTTTTTATTAAAAGACCTTGTATTGCAGTGAAGTATATGATTTTTTTGCCACAACATTGCAATCTCCAGAAAATACTTTTTGTTTTTACATTTTCCAGCAAATATTGAAATGTTTAGTTCAACTTTTGGGCATACCATGGCAGAAATATAGATCAGTCCTTGCTTGACGATCTGCATGAATATGCTATCACATTAAGCAATCCATTGATCTATTCCATGAGGTGCACTAGATCTATATATTAATTCCCGTCCAAATGAGAAATACTGTACGGGTTTCTGGGTGTTCTACGAGAACCTATATCATCTTTCTGGCCTGCAAAGGAGTTGTGAAGCATCTATGAAGTTATTAGCCAAGAATCAGCATGGAGTGGAGGTTCATCTTTGTTTGAAGTGGCTGTATTCTCCATTCTCCATATGGGCATGGGCATTGGATGGAAGCAAATGTAATAGATTCTTTCCATTTAGCAGTTTCAGGACACATGATTGAATATGCCAGAAAAGATCACAGAAGAATCATATAATCAGCTCTGAGGGATAAGTTAAGGTCCAGGTCAAAACAGCCTTGCGATTTGATATTAACCACCACATAGGAAGAAAAATGAAGCTTCCATAGGTTCTTTCAATACTTCATCCCAGGACATTTACAGGACTAACAGAATCAGATCCAGAAGTTTGATGCTCAGCAGACAGCAAGAGTCAACAGGCTGTCCTTGACAATTCCATTCTCTTCCTTGAGTTATAGTAGAAGGCTGGTGACTCAATTTATCGTGAAGCATAAATGTGAACGCCACTTGTAACTTTGTATTTGGCAGAATCATTCTGATATTAAGATTGAATTTACAGGTCACAGGACATTTCACAAGTAGGTTTGATGGCTAGCTAGCTAGCCATGGACGGCATAAGAAAATGCTCAATTGTTCTCATTCTTCCTTTTTTTTTTTGTTATATTTAATCACTGTTTGTATTGGTCATTCTCACAGAGGTGCAGCTGATAGAGATACATCTTGTTAAAGCTTGGTGATGCCAAAATAACACTGCTCAGTCTTGGCAATTGCAAAAATACACAATTTCAAATGTAGCTGTTTGGCATTCTCTGAATTTCTGATTCAGATTCTGGAGGCTGAATGGATTGCAAACATTGGATTCAATTGAGATGGAAATCTCCAGTTGCAAGAAGGGAACTTAAGATGCTGCAAATTTTGTTTGCATAAACTTACTGCAAGATTCTGACGTCTTGCTCTTAAACCCCACCTCTGAAAATGTGTCCTGCACCTGCCCTTGCATTTCCATAAAGAGGACATAAATGAGAGAGAACATGTATTGCCTTGAGATCCATTAACAGTGGACAAGTGATTAACAGATATATCTTCATACCGTAATTCTAGTATCTTCTATTTAATTCTGACAATAGTTTTAAATTAGCAGAAAATCCGCTCTTGCTCACATATTTCTCAGAAAAAACTGGTGGAACTTCGGTGTCATCTATGCAGCTCATGTAAATAGAGTACTCTCAATCTTGTCAACTAATCTGTCCGCATCTGTGGCGGCATAGATTTAACCGTTCTATCTGTTACTCATTAATTCCAGGAGTGGCCCTGTCGAGGCGAAGTTACACATGAATAAGCATCTCCGATATGTCCAGCAACTCAGCTTCACTCAAAGCTTTCGGATACTATTGCAGTGACCATCTGTAACTTAAACACAGCATGTCTTCAAGTCCAACACCATCCCCGGGAAATGAATTTGAACGAAATTGCTCTTGCTCATTTTCAGCAGAATTATAAAACGAATTTGCTGTGCGGTTGTTAGTGTAACTTTCTCTACAAACCAGGTTGATGGAGACATCTAAACGAGGTTATCTTTGAAGATCCTTCAATGCAGTTTCAGATTCATGGACTTGAACCCTTCACTACGCACTCTCTTCCCGTCGCTCAGTTCAAGAAGAAGAATGGAGAAGCAATAATGAATGTGCAGTATGCTCGGGTGAATTTGAAGATGGAGAATGGCCGAAACATTTACCAAACTGCTGTCATGTCTTTCACTAAGTTTCAGTCGCACACGAATTGTCCGCTTTGCAGATCACACCTCTTTAATCTCAGTCTCTATCGTGATTTTTCTGTTTCTATGCACGCACTGCTAGATATTCCAACGAGGGAAGACTTTTTCCTAGAAAGAGACGCGCATTATCAAGTCCTGCGCTCCCAGATCCTACAGCATTTGGCACCTAGACCTGAAGAAATAGGTAATGGACTTGCTTTGTCACATTGATTGTAGAAATTTCACCGATTAAGATGAAGCAGGTAAAAGCTGATGACATTTTAAGAAAGTCAGTGATTCATAAGATATATGTAATGGATTGGAGATGAGTCCGTTGGCCAATCTGGGCAGCAAAATAGACAACAAGGTTTCATCCCAGGTTGTAATACCATTTCGGTTGGTGTTTTGTTTTTTTAATTGGAACGGAATGTTTCGGCATGTTTTTCGGGGTTGTATTGTTTTTGTGTGTGTGTAATTAAAAATAATAATTAAAAAAAATTAGTTTAAATCTAAAAAAAAAATTATTTAGAATTGTGCAACTCAATAAAAAAAATACAATAAACATTATTTGGCCGGAACTGAACGGGTGGAATGAAACTGGAATATTTCGGCTGGTATTTGGCAGAAAAATCTGAAATGGAACGGAATTTAAACCGAGGTAAAAACGTTATTTTATCTCATTTTTTTAACTGATACGAAATGTTTTGGCCATTTCAGCTAAAATAGAACTAAACAAGCAACTATGGTTTCATCTGATGGAGCCTAGTTAGCGGCAAATTGGCAGTGTTGGAGTAAACCTTGCAAGATATAGTGATACAAATCATTCGGTTCTGTTCAAATGAACATGGAATATTATTTATTGTGAATGCTACTGTAAATTTGAACAGTCCAATCAAGCAAGGAAGCAACCATCCACAAGATTCTGGGCAAAGCCTGATTACCTCACCTTCCCTGCCCAAAGCCGCCATTATGCCCACTTGCTTGCCAGATACTGCTATACAAACCGATGTATGCTATGTAGCTATCTGTATTCCTACCTCACAAGAGTTTCTGGCCATGGGTCTAACGTTTTCTTGATTGTTAAACTCAGACTACAGGGATGTGGAAACTGATATTCTTGTCGATGCAGTACAGAAAGCAGAAATCCGATGCAGCCGTCTTGATTTAAATAAAATGAGGATTATGTATCAAAGGAAAAGGTAATGAAAAACAGAAGTAGCACAAGGGCAAAGAAAAAAGGAAAAAAATCAACCGCAATATTCTTCTTTTATCCTAGGCCAGAGCATGAACGAGAAAAGGTTTCAAGCAACAAGTCTCATGGATCACTGGGAGGGTGGGTAGTTGGGATTTAGCTTTTAAAGCATGATAAGATGAAACAACTCTTAAAACCTAATACTGAAACAAGTCCAACCAATTATTTCAACAGGTTCGTAAATACACTATGCCAACAGGCTTGAAACTCGCCAATTTTTAAAATAATGATCAAGGGGTGGAAGGGCGAAATTAAGTTTTAAAATTATGTGAAAATGAAACAACTCTCAAAACCGACCAAGCTATCTCAGATTTTAAACCATAAAGAACTTGATTCAGGACAAGTTACCTGCCCCACAAGGGTGCTAACTGGTTTTTCCATATTTTCTTTTCTAAATTCTTCCTGTCCCTCTTTCCTCCATTAAACTTCTTCCACTGACATCTCAAAAAAGCCAAAGGCATTCAAATTTTGCTAAAATTGACTTGGATCAGTGACTTCATTATGTACAGATTCAAAGCTGAAAGCTGTGGAAACAATTGGAACACAAAATGCATCTCTGGCACTGCAAATTGCAATATGAGAAACTAAACCAGTGAATGAAACAATCCTGCCTCCTATAGATAAATTGTGGCTATATCTGATATGAAAATGGCAGATCAGACAATTTAATTATATAAAGTAGACATTGAAATGATCTACTATCTGAAATCATAGTGCAGACTCGATGAAGAGAAACCTCAAGTCTACAAGGTTGCTGGATCTCAATGCCAGTTAAACACAAGATAAAATATAACCAGGAGTTCCACAAGTTCACAACTCCAAACTAATTTTGAAAATCTCTATCCTTAATGTCACATCAAAAATGCCTTCTTCTGGAATAGAATAGCAAAAGATTAACTTCAAAAGCAGAGGGCAAGCGCTTAAATGATTCCAATCTTGTTTGCCACATCCAAGGCATCATAGTCTGGTGTCAGCCTAACATATGCCTTCTTGGTACCATCAGGCCTGCAATAAAATCAATGAACTCAGAAAAAGCGCTAAACATTTGACATTGGGAAGAGGATGAACAAGAAAAAGTTTCAAGCAACAAGTCACACGGATCTGCCATGCATAAGAGTCTTGCCTTTTCCATGGCAGATGATAATTCAACCAAATTGCCAAATATAACAAACTACATCTAATAGAGAAGTATCAGTGTATTCGAAATTACAGATGCTAAGAAAAAAAAAGGCCATCTTATCAACATCTTTCTAAATTTCTAATGGTAATATTCAATATATTTATAAGTGATCTGATCAGATAAAGCCATATATTGATGAAATTTGTTTTGACAAGAATTAAGTAGAATCTAAGGTTGTGAGCGTGTGCATGGTAGGGGTAATAATTTTAGGTGCAGCCCTGTTCATAATTTAACAAAATGAAATTCTGAAAAACAACTCAGCAATTATTTGCGTACACCATCTTCATGCAATTCAAAAAAGTCAATCAACCACTTCTAAAAGAAAAGCATCCTATTTTCTCAAGAACAAAAACATTAAAAAGAGAACGAAAGAAGAGCATTAAAGGCAAGCATACCTGATCAGGGTATTCACTTTCTTAGCCTGAATGTCATACATCTTCTTGACGGCATTCTTGATTTTCTTCTTGTCAGCACGTATGTCAACTATGAAAACCAGGGTATTGTTGTCTTCAATCTTTTTCATTGCAGACTCGGTAGTGAGTGGATACTTCAAAATCTGATAATGATCAAGCTTGTTCCTTGGTGTAGCACTAATGCGAGGATACTTTGGGTTCCTCTCCTTTTTCAATGTCCTCGGTCGATGAAATGTAACTTTAGTTCTGATCTTCTTTGTCCTCTTGAAGGTTGGACCTGACTTTACAGCTCTTGCAGCCTTCACGGCCTGTGCCTTTGGGTCAGCCTTTTTCAAACTGCCTGTTGCACATATAGCATGCCCACAAATGGTGAGGAAAAATAACGATCACGAGCAACACAAGCAAACTAATCAAACTTAACTAAAATTACCCTCAACAGCTATTTTTTACTACAAGCTGTTAAATGAAATCCTACTACACTAGCATACAAACCCATTAATTAGAACCGATCATGATTGTCAGAAATCAGAGGAGGGAGGGGTAAAAAACAACATGCAATAGATTCATCGTGTATAAAAACGAAGCCTGTTCCTGAAAACATTGTGAAAACACAGAGGAAGTCATTCATTGGTATACACAACAGCACTACCCAAACCTTGCTCTTTTTTCAATAATTTCACCAGTACAAGATAAGATATGCACATTGAAAGCTCAAGAAACTTATTCCCGAGCTTAAATTTCTTTTGCCAATGGAAAACACTATCAGAAAAGCTTGTTGTCGTCTAGCAATTGAAAAACAGATGCTCTTTATGACAATTGGGAAGGACCAAATTGCTCATTTTCCAGTCATTCTATCAAACAGCATGTGATCATGTCCATTCATTTAATTATCTTATAAGCCTTCGCTTTTTATTTTCTCTTTAAACTATCAAACCAATATTACAAAGTCATTAAACCAAGAGATTTAACAAAATAAAATCAATTTTCAAAAAGTAAGACTAAACCACCAATCAAAATTATGTGTGAATGCTGAAATGGGATAAAATCATACCTTTAGCTGGTGCCATTTCCGGCAATCAACAACTTGAAACCCTGAAGAAAACCGAGAAAAATAAAAGGGTTAACAACTCTCATTTACAAATATACGCGTGTTAGGTATAGAGATATATATGAGAGAGGACCTGTAGGTGGCGAAGCAGTAGAGTAGTGCCGTCTCTAGCTAGGGTTTGGCCTATATTTCCGGTTGATGGCAGGGCTTATAAACAGCCGTTACATGATATTACTATAAAATCCACCTCTCACGGTTAATGGGCCAAAGGTGCTAATTGGTCCAAAACATATTTCTTTTTTCTTTTTGGCGATATGTAGTTTACTGTCAACCTGAAATCTAGTTACAGTTAGATTTTTTTTTAAAATAAAATAATAAAATTTTATTTTTATTATAAAATTCATATTTATATTACGAGAATGTTCATAGTTCTTAAGTTTAATCTTTTGATTTTTCATAATTTTTGGATTTAGTTTTTTAAATTTTCATGACCCTCTAGTTTATTTATTTTTTCTATATAAAGATTTGTTTGTTTGGCATTCTTGGAACTTGAAAATATAAAAATTTATAATAAAGGTATTTTTTTCTTATATGTTATTTGTTTTTTACAACACGGTATCAGCATATTTGTTATGTGACTTGTAATTATTTTGGCAAATTTTTCACTTTTATTCATAAAGATTTATAATTCCTGAAGAACTAGTATTGTAAGTTCCAAAAATTAAATACAATTATTAAAGAATTAGTGTTTCTAAAACTAAAAAAATAATAGTCTATTTTTTTCTTTTATATTCATGATTTTATTTAATAAGTTATCTCTTATTTTAAAAGATAAAGATAATGTCAAATCTAACAAAACTTGAATTTACCGCTTTGATATTTATGGAAATAATTATTTGTTACGGATCATTAACGCTAAGATTCATCTGAAAGCTATGAATCTTGGAGATCACCAAAGAAGGAAATAAATGCATCCTTATAGGATCGCACATAAATAATTATTTTCATTCATCATCATCTCCATGAAAGATTGAAAAATGAATATCTCACAATAAATATCTTTTTTGTGGTGAAATCTAAAGGAAAGATATGGTCACCAAAAGTTTATCATACTTCCTCGAGCTTGTTGTGATTGGTTGTATCTGAGGTTACAAAATTTTAAATCGATTAGTGAATATAATTTAGTTTTTTCTGAAATTATCTCAAAACTGAAATTGTGTGGTAAAAATCTCACAGATTACCAAATATTAGATAAAACATTATCCACTATTCATGCTTCCAATATTGCTTTGAAGCAACAATATAGAGAATGTAATTTCAAAATGTGTTTGGAACTAACTTCATGTCTTATTGTGGCTGAACAAAATAATGAGCTTTTGATAATAATTTTTTTTATCAATATCATTCCATAGGTTCTAAATCATTCCCTGAAGTGAATGGAACCTTTATCCAAAAAATAAGAAAAAATCAAGGTTATAGGTATAAAAAAAACATATGGATAAATATAAGAAATAATCCTTCAAAATGAAACTCATCATACCACCATAAGTGGAGATACAATAAACCCAAACAAAAAAAGGCAAGAATTTGCATAAATATGAAAATACATGTCACATGTGTGATATGCATGGTCATTGGTCGCATACTTATCACACATCAAAACATCTTACAAATTTATATCAAGTCTCTCTGAAACAAAGTATAGTTGAGACTACTTATATTTATAAAGATGATTCTAAAAATCATAATGATTATCCTGATGTTTCTGATTTCTTTAAAAATTCATATAAGACAAAAAAAACATGTTTAGTTGTGGAATCCTTATGGATAATTAATAGTTTTTATTTGTGTTATAATATTTATATCATTATATTTTCAATAAAAGAAATATCAATTTTGTTTAAGTAAAATAATTCACTTTAATCATATTTTAAATAGTGACATAGCTTTTCATGATGAATATTTATGTCCAGTAGACATTGCAACAATGTTAATGTCACTACAATATCAAGTCCAATAGATAGTGCAACAATGCACATTATTTTCAAAAAAAATAAATACTTTGAATATTTAAAATTAATCAAAGCTAATGTCACTACAATATCAAGTCCAGTAGACATGATTAAAGACTCTGAAAATGCTAATATTGTGTCACTAAATATCACAAAACTAGGCATTAAAGATGTGTGATATTCACTTGAGTCCAAATAAAATTTACTCTTTAAAGTTATATGTGTTAATAGTTATCATATTGAAATGACATATAAAGACATAAAAGAATGTCTTTATATTACTACACGTGTTTTGGGCCAAAAGTTTGTACTTGAAAATTTATATGCTTTCTCTTTTGAAATTTATTATATGATCATAAAATATATTGAAACTAACATTTTGATACACTCGAACTATTCTCTCTAAAAACATTTATGTTTTGGCATGATTGACTTGGAAATCTAGGGGGAATGATGTAATAAATTATTGAGAATTCACATGGGCATCATTTAAAGAACTTGTAGATTACTTTACTAAATGAAAATTCATTTGTTGCAAGTTCCCAAGGTAAATTAATTATCAATTCATCCTCATCAAAGATTATTATAGAATTGACATCTTTTTCTTGAAAGAATTCAAGGATATATGTATGGGTCTATTCATCCATCAAGTAGATCTTTTAGATATTTTATGGTATTGATTGATGCATCAAGTAAATGGTCACATATTTATTTACTTTCTAGTTAAAATATTGTATTTTCTAGATTAATAGCACAAATTATCATACTACAAGTACAATCTTGATTATCCCATCAAGAAAAAATGATTGATCAATGTTGGTGAGTTTACTTCTCAAGCATTTGATAATTTTTTCATTTTTATTTGAATTGATGTTGAACATCTTGTTGCTTATATACATTCTCAAAATGGTATAGCAGAATCATTCATAAAGTGACTTTAATTAATTGTTAGACCATTACTTATGTAATCAAAATTATGTACATTTGTTTGGGGACATGTTATATTATATGTTACAATATTGGTTATAATTAAACTGAGTGATTACCATAATTATTATTCTTTACAACTTGTTTATAGTATACCATCAAATATATTTTATTTATTAATTTTTGGTTGTAATGTATAAAATCCCCATAGAACCCCCCAAAACAACTTAAAGGGATCTATAATGAAGAATAAGAATTTATATTGGTTTTAATTCTCCATCTATTATTATATTCCTTGAACCTTTGACTGATAATGTTTTTAAACCATGTTTTAAAAAATATCATTTTGATGAGAACATTTTCCATCATTAGAGAAAGAAAAATTAGTGCTTAAAGCATAACAAAAAATTACCTAGGATAGTTAAAGTTATCTCACTTTGATCAAATGATAAATAAATGTGAACTTGAAGTTCAAAAGATAATTCATTTATAAAATACTACAAATCAATTATCAAATGTTTTTACTAATAGTGAGAAAATGGTTAAATTTTATATTCTAGCTACAAATGCTCCATCCAAAATTGAAATGCCTGAAGAAAAAAGTCGATATAACAACACATGAATTTATAACACACCTGAAGCACGAAAGACATGTTGACGTTAAAGAAAAAATCCTCGAAAATGAATTTTTTAACAAATAGATAATGTTACTTCTAAAGAGTCTTCACCCACAAAAAAAACATCAAATCTTATTTCCAAATAATCTACTAATAATGATCATCTTGGAGAGGGATCTCTTAAAGAGAACTAGATACCTTAAAATAATGAGATCTCCATAAATTATGTTCATGCATGAGAGATTTTGAAATGAAATAAAATTATTATAAATGATATATTTGCATGTAAGGTTGTTCTTGGCATCATAAAAAACGATGATGAATTTGAAATACAAACTATCGAAGAATATTGACATATAAATCATTGGTCATTATAGAAAGAAACAATTCAAACAGAGTTAAACTCACTTGCAAAACGTGAAACATTTGTACCTACAGTTCATACACTTAAAGGTGTTATGTGTGTTGGATATAAGTAGGCTTTTGTTAAAAAAAATAGAAATATAAAATAAAATTATGTGATATAAGGCACAACTTGTCGCTCAAGGTTTCTCATAAAGACTTAGCATTGATTATGAGAAAAATTATTCTTCATTTATGGATGCAATCACTTTCATATTTTTAATTGGTTTAATAGTCTCAAAAATCTAGATATGTTTTTAATGGATGTGGTTATAAAATATCTATATGGATTATTAGATACAGACATTCATATGAAAATCTTAAAAGGATTTATGCTACCTGAAGTTTTTTTTATGAAAAACCCATAAATATTTCCATTAAACTATAGAAATATGTATAGGGGTTGAAGCAATTTGGTTGGATGTGGTACAATCATCTTAATGAATAACTCTTAATTTTTTTTTTTGAGAATGATGAGTTTTGCCTATGCATTTATATTAAGAAAATCATATTTAGATTTGTCAGTATTATAGTATATATATCATATTTATTAATTGTTGGTACTCCTGAAGAGCTCATAAAATTCCAATCTATTTGAAAGATGAATTTGAGATGAAATATCTCACAAAAAACAAATTTTTATCTTAGTTTACGAATATATATCTTTCAAACAAAATATTTATCAACTAGTTGACGTACACAGAAAAAGTCTTAAAGCATTTTTACATGGACAATACTCATCCTTTGAGTATACCTATGGTTATTCGATCATTTGATGTGGAGAAACACTTTTTTCGACCGCTAGAAGAGGATGAAGAAATTATTGGAGAATGATGAGTTTGCCCATGCATTTATCGTAAAGTACCATATCCTAGTATTATTGCAACACTTATTTATTTCACAAATTGTACAAGACCAGATATAACTTTTATAGTCAATTTATTGGTGAGATACAATTTCACTCCCTCAAAAAGACACTGGAATGAAGTCAAACATATACTTTGTTATTTCTGTGGAACAACCAAAATGAGGTTATTTAATAGTGGTTTAAATTCAAAATAATTGATTGGACATACATATACAGGTTATCTCTTTGATCCCTCCAAAGAAATATCACAAATAAGTTATCTATTACTTATGTTTGTACTGCAATTTTTCATAGATCTATCAAACAAATATTAGTGGTTACTTCATCAAATCATTCATAAATTATTAATATCCATGAAGCAAGTTGAGAATGTATATAGTTAGGATCAATTTTCCAGTACATAAAAAAAATATGAATTGTCAACCTTTGAAAATAATCTCACAATATTATTTGAAGATAATATTGTTTACATCACTCAACTTAGAAAAGACTATATCAAATGAGATAAAACAAAACATATTTTACCAATGTTCTTTTATACTCATAAGTTTCAACAAACGAGAAAGATTGATATCAAGCAAATCAAGTTAAGTGATAATTTAACATATTTATTTAAAAAATCTTTATCAGCCTCAGGTTTCAAGAAACTTGTCCATAATATTAGAATGTATCATCTTAAAAAATTATCATGAAACATGTACTTTTGAGGAAAAGTCAATGCAAATTATACTCTTTTTCCTTCGTTTATACTTTTTTCCCACTAGATTTTCCATTACAAGGCTTTAATGAGACAATTTGATATTTTTAAATCCTGAAATATTCAAATATGGATCTTGAAGTATTATTAATAAGACTCTTTATTGAAATCTCAAGTATTTAGAAATCACACAAGAATGTTTATACTTTTTTTCTTTCACTTAAGTTTTTTTTTCCCATTTGGTTTTCCTTTGTAAGGTTTTAATAAAGCGTATTTTTTTAATATATGGTCATACAATGGGAAGTGTTATAAAATTTTTAATTATGTATATTGAATGTCCATTACTTTTGAGTTTAGTCTCTTGTTTTTTCATGACTCTTGGGTTTAGTCTCTTGACTTTTCATGACTCTTATGTCCATTTTCTTCTTCTATAAATAGATATTTGTTTTGTATTCTTGGAACTTTGAAAATAGAAGAACCCATAATAAAAGATTTATTTTTCTCTTATCTCTTTTAAGACTCATTATGAATATTTATGTTTTTATATGTTATTTGTTATTTTTTAAAAAACAATTTCAAGAGTTCTTGAAAAAAAAATTAAAGCTTGTATTGTCCCACTTACTCATAGGTCAACCCATCTAATTTATAATTTAAGTTTTAAACCGGACATATTTATATGAGTTTTGTAACCATGACTAATTTATATATATATATATATATATATATATATATATATAATTTCGATGTTAATGATTGTGTATTCTAGTTTGCTGGGTTGTTATTTAAATCTATGTTAATTTATTTTTATGATGATAGTAATGATTTGATGATAATACCATACCATGTTTATGATTTTCGAATATCATGGCATGATCTAGTGGGAAAGATTATGGTTCGTCTGTGAAAGAAAAATATGATTTTTGTGTGCATGGATTGATCCCATTCATTCAACACAAAAAGAAAAGAAAAAACTGAGCAATTCGATTCAAATCATTTTCGATTTCAAGTAAAAACACTGATGTGATCCTATTTTTGTTGGTGGTTGGTTGGCATGTAGATGACGGGTCAGGCTTACATGTACCACCTTTAAAGGTGGGTCTCAAAATCAAAGGGGAGTAAATATAAGGTTGTGTTTGTTTTCCGAATTCACTTTCCAAACTTTCCGTGTTTGTTTGTCTTCCGGGAGTTGGTCAACGGAAAATATTTTCCGGTCAACGGAAAATACTTTCCAGTCAAAGAAGAATTTGACTTGGTTTTCGGAAAGTGTTTTCGGAAAATTTGAGTTGAAAACACTTTCCGAAAGTTGTGAAAAATTTAGAAATATCATTATTTGCTGATTATATCAAATTTGATTCTCAAACTTTTGATTGTTATATATAATTTGTTTTGAATATTTATTTTTTCAATTCCATCTCTTAAAATTTAATTTTTATATTAATTTTGATCCTTATTTTTATAATTGCTATTTGCTTTTTTCTTATCATTTTTTATTGAAATTTTTTATCTATCAAATTTGGTTCTCATTTTTTTTTATTGTTACTTATTTTATTTGAAATAATTTATGAAATGTTTATTATTATTATTATTTTAATTTATTCACCTTTCATTTTTTTTAATTTTTTAGATTTGATCTTTATTATTTTGATCTTTATTTATTTTATTTGAGATAATTTATGAAATTATATTTTTTTCAATTTCATTCTCATCCAACTTTTTATTTTGTAAGACTTGTTCCTCATTATTTTAATAAACATGAAAAAAATTACTTTATTAATAAATTAATTTTCAGTTCATTTCCCATAACACAAATAAACATTGGAAAGTGTTTTCCAGTTCATTTTTCATAACACTGCCAAACATCGGAATTCACTTTCCAAGAATTCACTTTCTAGGAATTCACTTTCCAAAATGAAACCACTTTACAGCAAACAAACGGGGCCTAAGAAAGTCTTCGCCAAAAAAGTATTTTAGATAAGGTTATCAATTCCGTAAGGTTATCAATTCCGTGTTGGTTGGTGTTTTATTTTTTAAATTGAAATGAAATATTTTGATTTCAGTGTGTTTTGACACGATATTTTAGGGTTATATTGTTTATATATATATATATATATATATTAAAAAATAGTTTAAATCCAAAATTAAAATTATTTATAATTGTGTAATTTAATCTAAAAACAAAACAAAATATTTTTTTGAACAACATGTATAATATTATGAGAATGTAATCATCAATCTCACAAGATCATTCCATTCTCTGATTGCTCTGAAATTTTATCATAATATATATAAATATATTAAGAAAATCATTGTAAAATTTCATATGAATCTTACTGTCAGATTAAAAGATACGATTAATATTGTAAAATCATTCATTATTTAAAAAAATATTATTTGACTGAAACAAAACGGACGGAACAAAAGGATAACATTTCAGGAAGTATTCGGTTTAAAAATCTAGAACGAATCAGAATTTAAACCAAGATAAAAATAATATTATATTGTTTTTTAAACTATTATTAAGCCGAATGGATTAAAACAGAACGAAAGGACAATTCTTGGTATAGAGAGGTAATTGATAGAATCCCAATTTTTTTTTTTTTTTTTACTTTAATCCCTTTTCTTTGAATGAATTGTGTGCTTTCACTGTATTGAGTTAAAAGAGCAGAAAATTTGCTGCAATGTGACAAGAATTAACGAGAGAATGAAAGCTCTGTAAGATACAGGATGAGGTAGGCCACTTCAGTAAGTGCACATCACTCGATCTTCCTCTGGTGAGGCTGTTCAAGTTTCAGCTGGGTTGATGAATCCAGCTGATGGTCCTCGTAAATCAGAGCCATAAACATGACCCATCTTGGTACGCTTGGTTTCCAAGTACCTCTTGTTTTCCTCTGTAATGGGTGTGAAGACAGGGACCCTACCTATGACAGCCAGGCCATATCCCTTCAAACCAGTGAACTTGGCAGGGTTGTTCGTCATCAGCCGCATCGTTCTGACCCCTATGTCTCTTAGAATCTGCATCAAAGTTGGAAGAACTGGTTTGAATGTTCCTGTGATTTTCAAATCGGAAAGAATTCGTGTTTTCTCGTTTTCTATCCAATCGTAACATTTTTTTTTGGGTGGGGGGTGGGCAATTTGAAAGCATTTTCCGACTGACCTGAGCGCCAATACCATACTCGCGTGCGTCAACAGCTAATCCAAGTTCAATGTTAGCCTGGACCGTGTCATGGCCTTGATCCTGCAAATTGTAGGCTCGAAGTTTGTGGCCGAGGCCGATTCCTCTTCCTTCATGGCCTCGAAGATAAACAACGATCCCTCTACCAGCTTTCTCGATTAACTGCATTGCCAGATCCAACTGATTGCCACAATCGCAACGAGCTGATCCAAATATATCCCCTGTCAAACATTCTGAATGAACTCTTACTAAAACATCCTGTCCATCTCCAATATTTCCCTGTTCGTGTTAATTTGTTTAGAACCCGATGCAGCTAAGAAGTTGAATTTCTGAAAACGAACATGGGAAAAATCCAGGGATAGGATTACCTTGACTATAGCTACGTGTTCTGTAGCATCTAGCTTTGAGCGGTAGCAGTAGGCTTCAAATAGACCCCATTTAGTAGGTAGACGGGAAATAGCAGTTCTCTCCACTAAATATTCTCTCTTCCTCCGGTACCTTCAGATCAGTGATATGTATTGAACAATAACATGAAAAGAAAAACCCTGAATCAACAGGCTGGAGAAAACAAATTGACATGAACAGTAGCATGGCCGGAAAGAAATTCAAGAAATAATTATATGCATGTGTTATTATCACCTTATTAAATCAGTTATTGATACGATTGGTATGTTGTTCTCCAATGCCAACTTTCTTAAATCGGCCAAAGAGGCTATAGAACCATCTTCTGGATCGATAATCGCTGAAAGAACAGAAACTGGTGGCAATCCTGCCAACATTACCAAATCTACAGAAGCTTCTGTATGACCAGCTCTTCTTAAAACCCCACCGTTGCGATACTTGAGTGGAAACACATGGCCTGGCCTTCTAAAATCTCCAGGCTTGGTCTCAGGAGATGAAAGAGCAAGAACAGTCTTTGCCCTGTCTGATGCTGATACTCCATTGCACGTTCCAGATTTTGCATCCTGGAAAGCAGGGGGGGTGGATGATAATTTATCAAACATGTTTAACAGATATTTAATGACTTAATAGCATTACTATACAGGACTGAAATGGAATTAAGATCTTCAAATTAAAACATACCACGGTGATTGTGAAAGTGGGGGCAGATGAATCTTCGTTCTCTGTCTCTGGTGACATCAGAGGAAGCTTGAGTCTTTCAAGATCTTCCTCTTTCATGCCTGCCGAAACAATTCCTGATCCATTCTTGATCAGAAATGACACATGCTGAGGACTTGTAAGAGATGCCGCCATGACAAGGTTTCCTTCAATATCCCCATTTTCATCGTCTACAACAATTACAAACTGAAAGATTTGCAGTCATGGTTAACATTTAACTCATAATTATTAATGGTTAGATCATAATGGACATTCTATTTCGGTCGTAAATCTGGTTTTTTTTTTCTCGAGCGCGCACGTCAAGTATGATTTTTTGTTGCTAGAAAAACTAAAGGAGACCAATCATTGAAGTTCTAAAGAAGTAAGCAGAAATACCTTCCCCTCGCGCAAATTATTGAGTCCCTGCTCAATTGAAGAGTACCCTTTGGTTGGGCAGTCAGGATCGCCCTCCGCATCGCTGACGAAGAAATCAATGGTTTCATGAGTAATTTCAGCATCAATTGTCCCGAATGGTGCTGGAACAGTCTCATCAAAAGCTCCCAGCAGAGACCCATTTTCACTTCCCTTCAAAAATTTCTCATCAGACACACTTCCACCCCCAATAGCCCAGCATGCGGGACTCGGCAACCTGAGTTTGAACAGGTCTGCTCCTATTCTCTGAAAGCTGCAACAGAACCATCATTAATGGGAGATTAAACTAATGACAGCGTGCTAGTAATTTGCTAAATATGCTTCTGTTAGCTAGCTAGCAGACCTTGAAGTCGTGACCATGTGGGGGAAAAAGAGGTGAGTGTATAAGCTGGCACAGTCCATGAAACTTGAGATGCGTCAAAAACAAAAGCCCTCTTCTGGTTCTGAAATGATTGGCAATTTTCCTCCACTGCGTACTTGATATGTATTCTACAAGTATAGAAAACAAAGAAAAGCCCACCTCTAGTTCTGGATGTGTATTTGATTGTGTCGTTTGATAGGCCCTCTTCTGGTTTCTAATTTGCAACCACTACTTGTCTTTAAATTTTAATATTAAAAATGACATTAAATCGAGAATTAGCTGTAGAGAGAGGTCAGGATCACAGAAATTAACTATATTTTCTGTGTAAAATCCATATGATACGTTATATGGACATCCTAATAGGCACCTTTCATTTTCTGTGTAAAATCTCATGCTACCAGCTCTAGGATATTTCAAGTTAAAAAGAAATTTATTTTCATTTAAATTATATTTTTAAAAGTCTTTAACAGTAAAAAAAAAAAGATTATCCATTTTGTTGATGTTGATGTTTTATTTTTTTCAATTCGAATATTATATATATATATATATATATATAAAGATATTAATTCAATAAATAAAATTTTAGTTTAAATCCAAAGACAAAATTATTTGAAATTGTGCAATTCAAATTTCAAATATAAGTAAAGAAAAAATAAAGCCAATATAACTCAGTCAACTTGATGAGTCTAAAGATAACATGAAAAATTGATAAAAATATAGTTTAACTAAAAAAATCAAATTGATATCTTTAAAAAATATATTAAAATGATGATATATTGGATCAATCAGCCTAGGTTAATCTTTCAAATATGTGACCCAGTTATAAGACCATGACAATTTTAAATAAAACAAATCAAAGCAATTATAAAGTTAAATTCCTAATAAATATATTGTTGAATAATGAAATTGAGAAATATTTGATCTAAAAAAGACATAATAAAATAATTTTTCTGAAAAATTATGAACCTAAATAATATTAAGAGAATATTATCATTAATCTCACAACGTCATCCCCAAGAGGCGTGGCTTGATGGCAAAGGGCTTGAGATCTGCACAGCAAGTCTCAAGTTTGATTCAGGACATGCATCTCTTGTAAAAATTTGGGATAGCCAGGGTTTTACTTACTCACCTGTGCTCACAAATTGCGCTTTCCAGGGGGTGGGTTTTCCTTGAATCCAAAAAAAAATACCACAAGATCGTTATATTTTCTGATTGCTCTGAAATTTTAACCTAATACATACATACATATATTTACACATGCATGCATCCATAAAAACACACACACACATATATGTATCTATACGTCAAAAGACTCCTCATAAAATTTTATCTCAATCTAACAATCAAATTAAGAAATTTGATTGATATTGTAAAACTATACATTACTTAAAAAATATTATTTGATTGGAACAAAACAAAACGAAATGTTCAAGGCAGAATTTCCAGAATGAGCCAATATTCTAAGCGAGATAAAATTTATTCATGTTCGTTCCATTTTTTAACCTAAAACATGATATACCAATCATTCTGAATGGAATATATCAGAATTGACAACCTTGTGAAAAAGTATATCAGTGGTGAAATTTTGAAGACAATAAACAGTCAAGTTGCTATGGTTGTTATTGATATTATTTATGACTATAAAAATCTTGATTTTTTTATAACAACAACAATAATACATCATTACAAAATTTATAATGCAAACACAAAGAATTTAAAAAAGAATTTCCATATGGTTTTATCTTTGTACTGTAAAAACAATTAAGTGACTCCATGTATTTTCACGGTCATTTACAATTTAATCCTTTTTTTTCTTTGGTGAAATCATAGTTATTAAATAAAAAACTAATATAAGTCTACCTACACCCCAAAAAATAAACAATATGAATTAGAACAATTTTTCTAAAAAAATATATAAAAATCAATTTGGTTCTTAAACTTTTATTTTGCACGATTTAACTTTTTTTAATCTCAAATTAGCACTCAATTATATTACTAAAGAAGCTAAAAGAGATCAGACTTCTACTGTTCACCAAGACTAAAATCACTGTGGACTCGCAATTTATTTCAATACTTCGCGCGTGTATGTGTTTTGTTTTTTCTTAATACCTGTCGCCCCCTCCACTGTAATATAAATACAAAAATCTGAACTTTTCTGTCCCGTCCCCCCCCCTCCCTCAACACTCTCATTCTAAAATAAACCTAGCCGCCGCCCCCCTTTCCAACCCTGCCAAGCCATTCCACACGCTGCCTAGAAGAGGTAATGGTTTTTCTTTTAGTTAGTTAAAAGAGAAAAAAGGGATGGTGGGGGCATGGTTTTTCTTTTAGTTAGTTAAAAGAGAAAAAGGGATGATGGGTGCTTATAAAAGTGTTGAAGTCCATCATTTAGAGAGAAGAGATGGCTTTGGAGGAGAAAGGAGCGGGTCTCAGATCTTGATCCGACGACATCTTCATGAGCCTTCTTCTCACGAAAGACATAGGAAAGACAGAGGGGTTGACGTTCTTTGTCTTAATTTCTTTTTTTCATAAAATATTCTTCATCTAAAGAGAAGAAAGCTCCCCTAGCCACGAGCAAAGCATACCACGGGCATGAAGGAGGTAATCGATGGCATTATCCAATTTGCAGGTGAAATCCCAAACCCTAGCATACCTGAAATACTAGGGCATGCATGTCTCCTTTTTATTTTTCCTTTATTCTGTTAAATATTCCTGCTCGATTTGTTCTTAGAGATTGGAGATTTGTGTTTTATTTATTAATTAATTTTAGCTAGAATTTTTATTGTTAAATGCCTTCTGTTTCTGCAGTTGAAAATAGCTGAAGAATCAAAACCGGGGTTGAGGAAGCCTGTATTCAACAAGGTTGAGCAGCTCTGCTCAGGGACTTTTGGCGCACTAAAATCATCCCGAAGTAGGCATACTTTTCTCAATTGGACCCGAAGCTTACAAGAACCATTTTCGTTTGCAAGGGATTTGTAGATCTGTCAAGAAGAAAAAGAAGAACAAAATCCGAACAAAAGGTTTGTTTTCTAAACCTTTTCTATTTCTTGCTTTCTTGACTCTCTATTTCTGTTTCTTGACACCATGTGGGTTAGTGGATGGAAATTCTAGGTCTTGCCCAAAATTAGGATCAAATGATTTGAATGAGGGATGTAGTTTTTTTTATTTGATTTTTAGAGAGAAAAAAATGGCAGCTGATTTAATGTTTAGGGGAATCCTCTTGATGCAAATAGTTGATGAATATGTTGTTGAATGTTGATGATCTTCGTATAATGTTTGATGTAACTATCAATCTGTGTGTTTCCATACCAGTTTGTTCACAAAATTCGACCAAGCCAACAAGGTTTCTGTGTTTTGCTTTTGAAAGCAGACTCAATTCTGTTTCGGTAACATAAAACACACTAAGGTATCATTTGCAACTTTACTTTATAAGCATTAAATTTTTTCATAAGGTTTTTTCTTTGTAAGCATTAAGGTTTTTCATAAGTATGTGAGACTAATTATATGTTTTAATATTTATTGAATATTATCATCTATATATAAAAGAGAGAGAGAGAAATGACCTAAGATTTTTCTTAAAATAAAAAATTCAATATTCTTAAATACATTTAATATAATAATATGATGAATAAATCTTATAAAATTAAAAAATTTGGCTTCAAATTTTAATTATATGCTCTTTTGTTTAAGTTTATTTCTCAAAAATGATTTTATTTGTTTTTATTTTTCGGTTAAAATAATTTCATAAAATCTAATAATATTTTTTATTTTGTCATTTATTTAGTTTTTTAGTTGCTTTTCTATTCATATTATTAAAGATAATACATTCAAAATAATAAGAATTATTATTTGTAATATTTTTTCCCTTATCAATATGTGAAACTAATTATATATTTTGATATTTATTTAATATCAGCACGTTCATATATATATATATATATATATATATATATATTATGATTATTCTAAAATATTTTAAATCTAATAATATGAACAATAAATTTCATAATCAATTTTCTACATAGAAAAAAAATAACAGATTTTTATTAAAAAAGTTTTGGCAATAGCAACATTCAATCACTTTTTAATGGGAAAAAAAATTTCATTTCTAACAGATTTTATCAATTATAATTTTGCTGCATAAATTTTAAAATAACAACATACAACATGCATAAAATCAATCAATTTTTTATATAGACAAAAAAAACCCCAGTGCATCGCGCGAGCATATCGCTCGTATTTTACTAAGAGAGATGGCTGGGTTTAAAGACAGGGAATTGATATGGAAAAAAAACACTTTAAATGTGTGGTAGATTTGAAATTTATCTTAAAAATTTATTTTCATCCTTGATCTTTTTAAGCTATCAAGAAACTTATCCTTGTATTTTTCAGAAAATCAATTTTGATCCTAAACTTTATTTTCTTTATTTTCAATATTTTTTAAATAAAAAGGGAGAGAGTCATTAGATTCCAACAAAGAAAAAGAAAACAAACATGATTTTGGCTACCAAAACAATTGTTTTTATGTCAAATAATTCTATATGAAAAAAAAAGTTTAGCTTGTGTTTGTTAACCTTGAAAAAGGTCTAACAAAACATATATGAAATAAAAAAAAGGCTTTAGGCTTATTTTTGTTGTGGATTGGTTTGGTTTTTTTTTAAAAATTCATGGACTGATTCTACAGGATTTATAGGGTATTTTCTAAGTTTTTTATGTAAAAAATGAATTGAAAATAAATTTATTTATCAAAAAATATAGGATTTTATTTATAGTCACCATAGTAGATAAATTTTTGGAATTCTCGAATGACATGTTGTATATTGATGCAAGAGACACCTCCTTGTTTTTTTTTTGTTTTTTTTATTATTGGATCATCCTTTTATTTAACTTTTTTTCCCCAAAAAAATGTAGGCCCATATGTTTAGGTCCCTATATTGCAGGGATGCATGTGCATCATTGTTTGATGGGGCAAGTGATAGGCTTGTCTTATAGGTGTACCCATAGTTGTAAAATCCGTTCCGGTTTTCGTTCCGGTTTTTTGTTTGGAACGGAATGTTTCGATTTCGGTGCATTCCAGCGTTCCGTTCCGGTATGTACTATTCATATTTATTTAATTATATATATGAAAAAAATAAAATATTAATTTAACAAGTATAATTTAAATTCAAGATAAATGAACTTTAAATTATACAATACAAATATAATCTCAAAATTAGAAACATCTTTAAAATTCCAAAATATTATGAAAGTAAAATGTTCTGACATAATTCATCAACATACAATCCATTACAAATAATTCAATGAAATTACTTATAAATTAGCACTCTTTTTTGCCATAATTTCCAACTTTATATCTTCAAAATACGCTGCATAAATTGTCTTGTTTGTTGATCAACTCCTGTGACTGGATCTTTGTTAGTATTTAACCACACAAATACAAGTAAACAATCTTCTTCTAGCGAGAAGTTTTTACTTCTTTGTGATTTTTTAGTTGTATGAACATTAGGATCACTTTGTTGAGAAACAATCCGTCCAGTCTCATTTATAAAGTCAGTGAATGAATTTGACAAATTTGAGTCCATCTGCATAAAACATATATTGTGTTAATTACGCTAATTGATCAAAAAAATTGTAATTTTTAAATTTCGCATATTTTTTTCACTATATATTATTATTACTTACCTTCTTTTTTTCCTAATTATTATTATTAAATACCTCTACAACAATTCAATACACAAAATTTATACAGTTTTTATATTTAACAATAAATTTAAAACATGTAATTAAACTAATTGATAAAACAATTCAACATATTTCAATTCATGTATTTATTTTTTTCACTAAATATTATTAATATTTGAAATTTCTCAATATTACTAATTATTATTTTTACTAAAACTAATTATTAATTATTATTTTTTTTTTCCTATACATTATTTAATACCCACCCGAAACCCTACTTCCACATAACCCTAATTCTGTTTGTCCCTCTCTTCACTTTTTTTCAATCTCCAGCTCTCGTCCCTGTCCCTCTCTTCTCATTAGTTTGCAGAGCTCTCAGAGAAGACAACATGTCTTAACGGTGACAATTTCATCATCAGAAACAACATAGCATGTTGATACACCCATACGAAGCTGAATAAATGGACCATAGCGTTGAGCACAAAAACTGAGCCTAGTAAATGGAGGTGGCCGATGATAGGTAAAGTTGGGGGGCTTGGTGGGTGTTGAGTTCTTGTTCCAGAACTCATGTGATTCATCAGGGATTTGAGAAGGAAAGTGCAAAAGAACCAAAAGGAAACCATGAAGGAGCAAAACATAAAACTCCTCCCCTTCTCCTCTTAGTTTTGCCTCTGTCACTCTGCTCGTTCTCCTCTTAGTTTTGGCTGGACCCGGAACGGAACGCCCAGTACGGAACCGGGGCGTTCCGGTCGGAATTGGGCCGGATTTTTCGGATCTGACCGGAATTCAAACCGGGACAAAAACGTCGTCGTTTTGTCCCGTATTTTGAAGTGGAACTGGCCGTTCCGGCCGGAACGGAACGGGATTCATAACACTGGGTGTACCAGCACCTTCTCTAATTCAATTTTTTTAAAAAAATATTTTTTAAATATTTTTTATTTATTATGTATTTTTTTCAAATATTTGTTTTTGTATAATATTAAACCAACACTCTTTCTATGTGATTTTGTTTTTGCTTACTTAGAATTTTTAGGTTTTAATTAGTTTTAATGATATTGGATGTGTTTAATTTTAAAAATATTGGTATGATTCATCTATGATTTTTAAAATTATAAATATATATTAATATTTTTAATGTTATTTTTCTATAATATTTTTAATATTTCCAGTCTAATATTTCTTTCTTTTCTTTTATTCAATAAATTTTATGTGTGTCATTTCCTATTATAAATTTGTTTTGATGAACAAAGTCATCGAGACAACCATTTAAACCACTCTTGTTGCAATATTAAATATCTTGACATATATTTGTCTTTTTTTTAGTTTTGTTTTTTTTTTATTGTTGAAGGTTTTTTTTATTTATTTCTTCATGCAATGGTTATCAATATTTTTAGTTAGGTATATGCATATTTTTTTAATTTACATATAGAAAAAATAGTTATGTCAAAAATCACGTTAAAAAACTGTTTTGTTTATCATGTTTTGATGTTTTAAATTTGATCATTATTTTATAACTTATTTTTCTTCTTGATTTTTTTTTATAAAAGTTTCATTGGTTTTAATTTCATCATTCAATCTAATTTTATATTTTATTTATTCATTTCATTTTACTCTTTATTCTTTTCAATTCAACTTCAATTTGAAGATTTATTGCTGATATTTGATTTTTTTTTGTTGAGATTTTAACCCTTGTTCCTTTTATTGTTGTATTTTATTTTGATTTTTTATTGTGTATTTTTAACAATATAATGCTTTCGTTCTAATAAATCAGATTACAATTTGAAAAGTTTATAGAGATTAAAATTGTTTTTTTATCTTATTTATTCTTTAATATCATCATTCTATAATGTTTGTTTTTCTTGTCGTCGCCTCAAATTTTATCATATTATCAAATCAATCCAAATCTAAATTGATCGTCAAATTTCTCTTATTTTTTTTTAAAAGCATTTTCATTTTTTTTTCAATAAAAGAAAATTGGTTCAAAGGTGACCTACTTTTCTGTTTTCTTAAATTAAAATAATATCATTTTGAAAAATAAAATTATTAATTATTAAATTAACTAATATATAGCTAAGTCTTTTAATTACTAAAGAATTTGAAGTTGGGATGCAAAATACATTTTATTTAAAAATATTTTTTATTTAAGATTATATAAACATATTAAAATACTTCAAAAATACTAAAACAAATCATTTTAATATCTATGAAACCAAAATTACTTTGAAAAATAGAAAAACAGAAAGAAACAAAAATAAACGCTATGTCAAACACAAATATCTTCCTATTTGGGCATTTTATTTTTAAAAATATTTTATTTTTATCTTTAATTTTTTAATATTAAAAATAATATTTAAATATTAAAAAATATTATTTTAATATATATATATATAAAAATTAAAATATTTTTTTAAAAACAATCTTAACCCGTATATCATAAAACACTGTTAAACGCAAAGTTATTGATATTTCGGCCGAAACGTTTTTTACAAGGCGAAAAAACAAGACAAAACGACGTCGTTTTCGTCTCGTTTTAAATACAGGCCAAAACACCTCGAAATCACCTCGGGTGTTCCGTTTAGGTCACTATTCCCGCTTCTTCAATTTGCTATATATATATATATATAATATTATATATATAATCATTGCGAACATATATATGTATATATATAATATTTATTATAATATTGTATTATATAATATTTATTATAATATGTATATATATATGTGTGTGTATATATTGTTTGAGATGTATTGAAAATATAAAAATTAAAATAATAAAAATTAAAAAAATATATATTATAAAAAAATAAAATTGTTATCAATTTTGATTTTATAAAAAATAAAATTATATTTTTTTTCTTTTAAAGTTTTTTCATACATATAATTAATTAATTATATATGAATAGTATAATCCGGAAATGACACACCAAAACGCTTCAAAATCAAAATGTTTTATACCAATAGAAAAAACAAAATTACAGTAAAAACGATATTCACTAACTAACTTGGTTAACGCAAAGT